>JARFXV010001486.1:487500-720601 GCA_031761425.1 Cosmopolites sordidus | reverse complement strand
CCACACTTTATCAAAGGCCTGAGCCACATCTAAGAAGACTGCAGAGCATATCTGCTTTTCTTCCAGTGCACGTTCTATTTTCCCAGTGACGTGGTGAACTTGATCAATGGTTGAATGTTTAGATCTGAAATCAAATTGATAATCTGGTATCAACTTATTGTCTTCTATGAGTGGTTTCAACCGTTTTAACAGCAGCTTTTCAAATAACTTTGAGATAATTGGCGACAATGAAATAGGCCTATAGGATTTGATATCGTTGGGCGGTTTGCCTGGCTTTGGTATCATGATTATTTTGGCTACTTTCCAGCTTGCGGGGATATGTCAATCGCAATCGGAAGGCTGCATTGAACAAGTATGTGAGCAGAAGTATGCCTTTTCTGGGCAGCTGTTTTAATATTTCACCTGTGATTAAATCAAACCCAGGTGCTTTTTTGGAATTTAAATCAGTCTTTATCTATTTGCTTACTTCTTTTGGAATAACTGAAGCTATATTTTCAGTTTTTAGATTATCTATTGCTTCTTGTCTAGTATCTTGGTTGATTTTATTAGGAGTAAATATATCCATCAGATGCTCTGCAAATACCTCCGCTTTTTGTTTATTGTCTCGTGTCCATGGTCCCATCTCTTTTCTGATCGGTGGGGTTGAGGTTATAGATCTTTTGTAGTAGTTTTGTAGGAGTAGTATATTGGTGGTGGACAATATACTGCTCCTACGCTAAGCTTTGCCTTTATGGATCTAATAGTAACCAAGGTTAGTTTAATTTTTTCACTTTGCATATGACATTCTTCATAATGATTAATAGATTTTTTAATGATAATTGCAATACTCCCTCTGGTTTTGTTATCTGGGTGTTTGGTGTGATATACTTTATATTCTTTTATTCTTAAATATGACTGTTTTGCGAGATGTGTTTCTGAAATGAGTCACACATTAATTTGTTGCATCTTCAGAAATATCTCTAGTTAAGGTTTTTTGTTTAAAATGCCATTGGCATTCCAGGTGGCAATTCTTAAGTCTTATTTATTCATTAATATTTTGTTTTCTCTTGGAGATGGCGCCAGTGTTTCTGGCTTCTAAGCATTCCAATCTTTCATTTATCCTATCCAGCATTTTCATTATATCTTGTATCATCTGCAACATGAATGTTTCCGGGTTTTGTGTAGCTGCAGTATTCTCTTGTTGGTTTTCAGTAGGTTGTGAGTAAGATACGCCGGTTCTCACCGAAACATGTAAAAACAAAAAATATCTTGAATATATTGTGAAACAAATACCAGGTGTATACCAAATTATATAAAATACCAAATTATTATCATTATTACTATGTTTTTACCAAGAGCCAATAGCGCAATCGATCGAAACGATTGAAAATGATTTCTGCCTTACATTGACAAATGTGCACTACAGATGGTAATACGATGAATTTTGTTTTCAACTGAAAGTTAATATGGAACTTGCATTCTTTCTCTGTGCACTTTGTTCAGTTGTTTTAAACACCATTGCATTATAAACCATAAAATTTTAAGCTTTGTGGCTAATTCCTAAATGGTTTATTTGGGATTAGCTCAGTGGTGGCTCGTGGGTTTTTAAAGTGGGAGGGCTTAGAAGGAAATAGTGCAGGTGATTTTTTTTTGTTTTCCCCTTCCTCCTTTTTACTTTTCGTGCTATTGAAACCCTATACAGGACGTGAACCAGGAAAATGAGTTAAAGGAAAGAAACTGAACGGAAATAAAATATGGAATTTTGCTTTGAAAATTTGTTAAATAATGTGATAAATGCTGGAGGGGCAGCACCCCAACCCCCTCCCTCACGAGCCGCCAGTGCATTGCTTTAATTTCAGCCAATCACAGATCCTTATAAAACTTAACTCGCTTTTCAGTTTTATACCAGCAAAGTTCTCACATTCTTTTAAACTACTGCTGACATATTTCGTTGTCCCAGACACAAGGACAAACAGCATTAATAGCATTTGTTAGCATTAGTGGCGTTAATCTGTTTTCGAAACTCATAAAGCATCAACTGTCTAATATAGAGCATATCCATACTCTGCTGTTCCATTTTTTTTTTGGCTTCACATATTTTTTTTCTACAAAATGTATCAGTAACCGCATAATACAGATATATTAACAATTGTATATATAGATTTAACTAGACATATAACTATGTTATATTAAGTTAAATTATTGCCAGTAGATGACAATTGTTTAAAAATTTTAAACAAACGATATTACTTATGTGTACCTCTGATATATCATATTTTATGATCAAAAAAATTGTATGATGAAAAGTGGTTTCCTGAAAACAATGCATCCATTAACTATATAACCCCACAAACTTGAAGTTGCCCTAACATACGTTTTATAGGCAATATCAAGCTAGCAGACCCAAACAACAGCTCTTGAGCAAACTAAATTTCTGGTCAGTATTTTAAAATACGCCTTTTATACAAGTTTTTGTTAAGTGGCTCAGCTCGCACACACGTACATAAGCACATTATTAATCTAGACAAAGTCCGGGCGCCTGTTGTTGAAAATAATCATTATTATGGCGAGGAGATTTATGATCGTCCTTTATTAAACCCAAAGCGGTTCACCCCAGTGTAAGTTAAAGGTTGTAGTATTATATACTGAACCGTTTCTACTAAGCAATCTAAATAATTCTGGTTAATATTCCTAGCGATAGGTTATGTAACTGTGAAGAATTAGATCTTTTAGTTCTCATTTCTAAATTAAAGTCGCACGTTGACCGGTAAACATCGAGACGAGGCTAATATTTGTTGAGATATATTGGATAGCGTATACGTGTTTTTCAGCGCCAGGCCCAAGAAAAACATTCGTGCATCAAACGTGATTTAGCCGTACCGAGCCCGCAGTATGAACGAAAAAAGCAAAGGTAATAAAATATTTTCAAATTAAAATAAAATAGAAAATAATATCGGACGACTCGTGTAAGTCGTCAAGATATTACGAAAATATCAAGTTGTCGGCGAGTAGACCTGGTATGCCAGTAACAAATAGTGATAGTAAGATTACTGAGCCTATATCAGAAAGAGAGGTCATTGAAAATTGCAGAAACAACTAGTGTATGCTATGAAAGAAATTGAATAGCTAAGAAATCAATTGATGACATTGAAAACTCAAAGCAAAAAAAAAATCATAGTCCAGTTACTTGGGAAGACGAAGAAGAAATTGTGGCCAGAGAAACAGACTGGATATTAAAAGAAAAGAACAATAATAAGAAGAGGAAGGCTACAGAATAGCCTAACAAATTACTAGTGTTACTAAAGCTAAAACAGAAAACCAGAAAATTATAAAACCTACACCTATAACACTAAGTAATGTACAAAACTACAGAGATGTGAAATAAAAATTAGAAATATAAAAAAAATGAGAAAAAAATCAAATGTAGCACGTGAATGATTAGTAATAAACAAATTAAAATTAATGTAAACAATAAAGAACTTACTTACACTTACTTACTTACACTTACGAAAATAAAGCCAACAGACCTATAAAAGTTATGGTTAGAGGTTTACATCCTTCCTGTGATGCTGCGACCATTCTTAAAGAACTAAAAGAAAGAGGATATAAAATGGTATCTGTTGTTCAGAAACTAAAAAGAAAAAAGCAGAAAAGGCCATCTTATTTTCCTCTACCGTTATATATGCTAACATTTGATCATACAGAAGATATCAATAAAATCTACAACATACAATACATCAATAGGATGAAAGTAAAAATGGAAGGAATGAAAACAAATAAGCTAATTGCACAAGACAAAAAATGCCAAAGATATAGCCACATCCAAAAATTTTGTTATCATCCATATACATGTGTGAGATGTGCATGTAACCATCCAACAGCAGAATGCACGAGGAATGTTCCCGCTAAGTGCGTTAACCGTAATGAAGCACATCCTGCTAATTACAGAGGATGCACAATAGCCAAGAAGAATAGAACTTCATTAAGAATAGAAAGCTTGCTAGTCAGCCAAAAACTTGTATTTCTAATATGGTGAGAACCGGCGTATCTTACTCACAAAGGGTTCCTCTATTGCCAGATTCGTAGTTTGGTCTTTAGGACGTCCGACTTTAGCCCCAGTGGAAGGTTTCATGAAAGAAATATAGCAATCACGATGATACTTAGCTTCAGCATCAACATAGTCATATTCAAATTCGATTCGCACAATAACAGCTTCTGCTATAGCATCGGAACGAGTCCGAGCTACTTCCAGAATTGAATCTTTGAATTGAAATGTATTTACTTGGCTAATTTGACGGCGAAAACCCCAGGATTTTCTTCTCTCATACTCATCGTTCAATGCCTTGCTGCAAAATAAGCATAGTTTTTTAAAACAAAATGCTGATTCACTTATACGTGATCTAGTACCAGGAGGACTTACTGTAGATGTACCGGCTTCTGGTTCTTCACATTGTCTTGTATTAGCTGCAGCAATAGAAGACTTTCGAGTATAATTTTTACGACAATTTTCATGTATTGTCACAGATTTCTGATTTTTAAGATATTCTGAAAATTCATCAGTTCGTTCGATACTTGAATTGATTAATGTCTTCATACCACGTTCAATAGTAACATTTTCACTTTCAGTTAAAAGTTTAGCACAAATAAAACAATATTTTGACATTTTTATTATAAAACTCAAAACAGCCCGAAATAGGTTATAATAAACACGTAGTGAAAATCACATACATAAACATAAAGCAGGTATACGACCCTAGCCACCCACACAATTGAACAGAGATACAGATGTTGTCTCAAGGTTACACTGGTGTATAAATTAAGGGACTGGGTTTCATTTTACCTGATATTCTCATAGTTATACTTATGTATATTTTATATTTTAAATGTAAGTTACAATCACCGATAGAAAAATATTTTTACTTATATTACAGCTACAGAGATGTATATATGTGACGTATTTGCATATTATGACACTTACAACTTTTTAAATCGTTATATCTCAGGAACAGTAGCCCTTGTGAAAAAAAAATACTGATACCTTTTTTATAGATAATTTTATGGTCTACAATGTTTGTCTATAGTAATTTTTCGATAAAACTTACGGTTTTGATGAAAATTGCGAAAATCCCATTTTTTTACCTTTGACCTCGAGTTAATTTTTTTCCACGTACCGCAACGATGGGGAATTTTGAAATGTTATTTTAATTTATGTTTTGAATAATTTTACTCACTTCCAGCTTGATGTGAATTTATGTACCTTCACTCTTATTTTTATGTCTAATTTCATCGGACTATTATAATAATTTGGCGATTGTTACAGATACTTAACAATAACCTAGGAGTCTATCCCTGCTTTCTAATTTTGATTAACAATGTTTACACTTTTTAAGCGAATCTCAGTTCCAATAATTAAAGTAGTGATAGTGATAATTTAGATTTAAAGTATAATGGGGTATGATTAAAGAGAGAGTGCATTATTTTTTCATTATTACTGATTTTGTTTTTAAAGAAAATTTTGTTTTTAAAAGTAAAGTTTTGGGGTTAGAGGCGCATCAGCAACTGAGAAGGCTATTTAGCAACTGGACCTACAGCTTAACGTGGGTTCCGAACCACGGTCATCAGCTACCGAAAACCCCGGTCAGCACCCCCTCAGGCTATCAACCCTTGGTTTTGTGCTTAACTGAAAGTATCTCGAGAAGCCTACCGACTGGCGAGTGACCAACGTAGAAAACCTCTCAGAAGGCATCCGGCCTTACCCAGCCTCGAACTAGCGTGACTGAAGGGTGATTCCTTGTCAGATTTTACACTCTTACCTAGAAACATTCACAAGAATTTTAGAAAAACTTTTTTGCCTAGCACGGGATTCGAACCCGCTCCACATTAACTGCCGTAACGTAAGTCGACGGCAGTTAATGACGACGCCTTAGGCACTACAGCTAATGTGACTCCCAATTTTGTTTTTGTATATATGTATATATATATATATATATATATATATATATATATATATATATATATATATATATATATATATATATATATATATATATATATTGCGTTTGTTGTGTTCAGGTTCACAATATCATGTTAATGCAGATTTACAGTTGCCGCTATGACGAGTGATCACTGTCAACCTCAGTGTCATTTCCATCTTCTGCTGGAGGAAGTATGTATATATTTGAATTGGGTATATCAGACTCTTCTTGTAAACAGTCTATAAGCTTAGCTATAGCCTAAAAATTATTTGCCATTACCATTTCGGGACCTAGACGGGCCCTTTAAGGGGACGCGACATATTTTGGCATGCTGTTGTCCGATATAATAATTTACGCATTCTCGTTAGGGTCAAAAAATATTATTAGTTTAGACACTACTTTGTTGAACTTACCCGCTATGTTGAGTTGAATACAAACTAGGATCCATATTTCCAATGAAACGCGTAAAACTCACTCTCTAACTATCGTATACAAACTAGCAGGTCGACGCGGGTCTGCATTACTCCTTCCTCTCCCAGAGACCCTATTCTTCCACTACTTTTATTGCATGACGTACTTTTGATGCGTCCCTTTAAAGAGACGCCGTCCACTAATGGATTAATATTAAACAAACTTATATGATATTCTGTTTATTTGATTTACTCAAATATACATTTAAATTGTTTTCGTACTTTCAATTAACAGTTTCATAACTTTCCTTGACCAAATTAACTCATAAATAACAGTATTCTCATAAGAGGGCAAAGAAAAACCGGATGGTCTTAAAATATTTAGCCCCTTTTCTATGTTTAACAACTTCAAATCAAGTATGTATCTTTCTCGTTTTGTTACTTCAATTTTTTCATTACCCAATGCCACGTCAACTTCAAACCATAATGTATTATTTTCTCGTGCTGCTCGTCTTGTTCTCACTAAATGTTCTATTTCTGGATCTAGAAAATTTATCAACTCATTTTCTGGTGCCCAATTAGTGGTAGAATCGACCGAATGTATTTTTCTCTGCGCAGCTTGTCCAATATGAGATCCTGATGATCCGTACATCCAACGCTTTAATAACTAACGAGTCCTTGCCTATTATTTTAAAAATCAATTCATCGGAATGGTCGAATTTATATTTATATATATAGAAAATATATATATTATTGTACATTTATATAGAAACCGGATAATCGTTGTTATCCGGTTTCTCCTGGTTTAAAATAAAAATGGAAGTACAACTATGAACAAACAATTATGAAAAAATAACTATGAACAATCAACTCTGAACAAACAACTATCAACAAATAACTATCAACAAATATCTATTAACAAATAACTAGCAACAAACAACACCAAACAAACAACTATCAATAAACAACTGTCAACAAAAAAGTATTAACAAACAATTATGAACAAAAATTTTCAGTCTTTATAAAAATTCCCTAGGGCTGTTAACTGTTCCAAAATCTACTTCCACTTATTGACTTTTTGCTCACGAGTAAGCTCATTCCTGAATTTGCTGAACAATACTTTTTTATCAGTAATTAAATTCGATTTTTTCATTTTAATATACTAAGCGCCAATTTCAGTATGCATGTACCTACAACCTATGAGTATTGTCAGAGCTGGCCAAAATTTTAACGTACGACATTTGTTTTATGAAACACATTTATCAGTTTACCAATTACATCAATTTCCTCCTGACAATGATAAATAAGATTCATAATAAAAAGCTCCACAATTTATGTACTTTTTTAACATTTGTCTCTTTGTTAACTTTTATGAAACAAGACCCAAGATTGCTTTGACCCACCTCTCACCACATCGCCTACATATATCGCCTGCCCATTTCAATTTCAATTCATTTCCACTTTTAATGACGTCACATACTTTCGTTTGTTCTCTGATCCATGTGCATGTATTTCTGTCCAGTCCTGTAATGTTAAATATTCACCTTTCCGTTCCCCTCGAAGTTTTTGCACTGATCGTGATGTGAGTGTCCAGGTTTCACTTTTATTTATCATAACGGTCAGGGTGTATTGATCAAAGACTTTTTCTCTTCAGATAATGTAGGAGTTTGTTGATTGAATTGAAAAAATAGTATTTTCGGAACAAGACGAGAAGTCAAACGAGACAAGCCTAAATTGTTCTTCCAAATCAAACTAAATAAAAAAGTTCAAACTAAATAAAATATGCCCCCCCCTTGTTAACCAAAAAAGTCAAACGAGACAAGCATTGTTCAAGACAAGGCAAGACATTGTTCTTCCAAATCGATTCAAATGATATTCATTAATATATATATATATATATATATATATATATATATATATATATATATATATATATATATATATATATATATATATATATGTTCATTGATTGGCATAGAAAGTTTTTCTGAACGAGGTTCATCTTCGGTTATTTCTTTACCATCACTAAAGTCTTTGCACCACATAAATTTCGTTTTTGAAATAAAATGTATTACAAATGTATTTAATCGATAATTAATCTCCGTAATTAATCGATTTCAAAAAATAAAAAATGTTGAACAACATTAAAAACGCCGTTAAAAATGTTTAACAATTATAAAACATATTATTAATTTGAATTAACAAGTGTAATGATGTAAAAATTCTCTCAGATATCGAAGAAACTCATACCAACTCAAAAAATAAATGGTTGTATCTATACCTAAAGTGTGCGTACCTATTAATAGCGTACCTATATATACCTAAAATGTTATTTTTTGATCACAGTAGTACGTAAATATTTTAATTATATACCATTTTTCAATATTTTAGTTGTGTACAGATATATCAGCAACGTTGCTAATACATTTGTTATAAATAAAAGATATCTATAAATCAAGTAATCTTTATAATTTTCTAAAAACGGAAACGTAAATTGAAGGACCACGTCAAATACTTCTGTGTAAATTGGAGATTTCGAATTATGCCTTATAATAACTATCGGCATACAGTAATATAATATTACCCAAAGTTATTAAAATGTGTTTAACAATACATTCTTATTATACCATTAAATATATTAATTCCAAACATGCTTGCTGTTGCGTAGGTATTTCAGAACCTGCTTTCTAATATCACGATTCCAAATACAAAGTTCTAAATTAATTCCTATTCAAGCACCATCCATAAGGCTAGTAAATCTAAACTCCATTTAAATTTTACTTAGAAATTTTTTGCGTAAATAATTGTCTTTAATTAGACAACTTAAAATCTACAAAAGATGAGCTAAATTAAATAGAACCTCGGAATTCTTGGGAATACAATCTGCTGAACAGTAAATTTAATAACATACCATGAATACAATTTCTAGTGGGTCCCTAATATAAATACAGTTTTACATTTGGTTAATATAATTTATAATTAATTTATTTTATAAAATATTTATTTTAATTTCTTTCAATTACACAGGTCGACGTAATTTTAAGGATAACATTGATGAGAATGGTCTTTTTGCGTTTCATTTAGATAGTTATTAAAATACCCTTTCACAGAAATGGCCTAGCACGTCCCATTTTCAAGTACTTGCTTCTTCTTTATATCATGCGGTTTGAATTTATATTATTGAAATTATTTGTACCTGACTTTTGAGTACAAAGATAAAGAGTACGTTGGTAACAAATATTGCTGCTTATTGTGTCTATGGGATAGTAGGGCAACAAAAGAACATCACAGTAAGAAAGTTCAAACTAAATAAAATATGCCCCCCTTGTTAACCAAAAAAGGTGCTACTTCCGCGTCTCCATATTAAGTTTAAAAAACGAAAAACTTTGTCAAAGCCATGAACAAAGAAGGTAATGGTTTCAAGTACCTAAAAGAAATATTTCCTCAACTAAAATTAAATGAAAATGAATTAGCAGTTTGGAAGTGTCATGTAAGTGTAGTGAACGACTTTCTGAGTAACAAGAAAACTTAAAACTATTAAAACCTTATAGATGAACTCTTGAAAGCCTATGAAATACTAGGGTGTCGCATGTCGTTAAAAATATTTTTTTTTTACATTTCCATTTGGATTTTTTCCGGAAAATTTTTATGCAGTAAGCGACGAATAAGGAGAAAGGTTTCACCAGGATATCAGGACGATGGAAGCAAGATACCATGGACAAAGGAACCCACCTATGCTGAGCGACAACTGATGGTTTTTAAAAGGAGACGATGTCACAAAACACAAGAAGAAACACTGAAAGTGTTTGTCGCAGTATCACATCTCATGTAATATATTTTTTTATTTACATAATCCTCAGTAATCTCTTTGCAGTAATCTCTTAAGACGTTTTACATGTTTATATAATATTAAATAAATATTAGATTGTAAAAATAAGCCGTCTCGTTTTTTTCCCTACCACCGACCCCCAGTAACAAAAAAACTGTACGTGATACAGTAATTTGCTTAGCATTTTCGGATTTGGAGCTACAGAATACTTCATATACACCTTCATATACATATTTATAATTATCTATGTTACCTCAAAAAAGTTAAAATTTGTTGTCCTGTGTTAAAATCTAAGTTAGCTTTAACTTTTTAATTAAGAATTATAAAATTGAAACACAATAGTCTGAGATATTTAATATACAGGGTGTAAAGAAAGTACTTTCAGAAAGTACTACAAACAGTTAGATATATGAGATACACATATGTGTATATCTGAAATGCAAGCATTTCAGAAGGAAACAGGTAACTTTTTTTAATTATGTTAATAATTGGCAACGTCGTTTATGTTTGATTGACCTCTTAAAGTGTTATTTGAAAATAAAAGGTACTATTTTTACAACCAGTTATAGCCAATGTAATATTTTTCTTTCATTCCATACATTTCCGCATACATTTGGTTTGATTTGGTTACAAGAAAAAGCAAGACTGACACATTATTGTCATTCCATACCAAACTTAAAATTACTAATTATATTCATTTTTCATACCATAACACGTTTTAAACGATTCACATCACATTGAGAAATATGTATTGATGTTTAATTAAATTAAACGTTCATAACTTCACCTATTCAGTCTATGTAATCCTTTTCCCAAACAAGTTGAAAAAATTCTGGCATAAGAGGGTTATCTGAAAAGTTTCCAACTTCAGCATGAAGATGGAATTATTCAATAAAAATAATCTGGTAATATATGTAATTGCGCATACTTATACTAGATGCTCAGTTTCTGTTTAACAGTCATTTATGTCAGTCGATGTTAGAGTTTCTGTAAAGTTGAAAAAAAATCGAATATTGCGCAATTATTAAATTCTTTTATTTGAAAGGCAATAGCATCCATATCAGCTTTAATTTACGTAGGCGTATTACCTGAAATATTCAAGAATATTTTTCAATGCTTGCGCAGTGTAGCTCCGCATATTCTGATAATATATTACCAGAATATTTTTGACCAGTAACGCCATTTTCATGTTGAAGCTGGAAACCTTTCAGACACCATCGTATTTATAAACTGGCCAGCAGCAACAAATCAGCCGGTAACAGGGCTTTTACCTTGTATACATGATAAAGGTAGAGTAATTCCTCTTTTAGTGTGTTAGGTACAATCCAATAGAAAACTTCGACTCGTCGTGCAAAATTTCGAATACTTCTGGTAGAAATCCTCTTTTAGAAGATGTAAAATTTGTTCTTCGTTTTCAGGACCAATTTCTCGCTGCTATCAAAAATTTGAAATTGTATGACCGCACTACCCATTTCCAAAAGTCCGTAGAAATTTGATCAAATGTTTGTCGAGTTGGAAGCGGTCTTTTTGGGTATCATTGCCCGTAAATACACTCAGCCTCTTCGAAATTTTGGAGAGCTTTTCCGTAAATATTAAGTATATCGTGATATTCGCATACAGAATACGCTGAAATAAGTTTTGTCGTAATTTTGTTATAACATTCTTGGTTCTGGCGATGTTGCAACATTGTCACATTATTCTTGGCTGATGTAATATATGAATCATAGTTAAAACATGTTTTTTAACAATAACAATATTTAACAATATTTATTAGTTTATTTATAGTTTATTTGTAATAACCAGTAAGTAATTACCAGTTAATATTAACCAAATATGCCTTTACACAAATTTGCTTAAAATGGTAATTCCAATCATAGCTTTTCGATTGGTGATTTAATAATTTTGCATTTTTTTCTAGGGAATCCTTAACCCTTGTTGTAAAGAACTTTTTCCTTTAAACTGATTTGAAGAATCATTGGCTAGTTTGGAATATTCAATTTATACAATTCATTCAAATCATTCCACCTTGACATCGGGAGATTTGTTGGTGATTACATTTACACTTTTAACTAGTATATTGAGTATGCAGTAACTCTTTGTAATACTAGGAGGTTACAGAGTTATATCGTCTGTGTACTACAATAAACTCTAAATATAGTGTTTTAATTAATGGAGCAATAAATTACATCATGAAATTTTGTTGCTTGGTGCTTAATTTAATCAATGAAGTTATTGATATTAGGATTACCAGGTACCTTATAGAACCTCACGATTATGTATTCCTAAAATTTAGAAAAGTTGAAGCTTATTAACAAAAACAATATATATCTCCAACGCGCGTTTCGCAAATCACTTAACATCATTGGAAAATTGTTAAATCTAATTCTGAAACTAAACTATTTTCTATTTTTATGACAATCGTACCTAATGAAGCCTGTAAAAATAACGAATCTTGAAGCTCACGAAGTTACGAAACTTGCTTCCCTATTTATTATATATTCGATATATGTATATATATATATATATATATATATATATATATATATATATATATATATATATATATATATTCGATATATGTATATATATATATATATATATATATATATATATATATATATATATATATATATATATATATTCGATATATGTATATATATATATATATATATATATATATATATATATATATATATATATATATATATATATATATATATATATTCGATATATGTATATATATATATATATATATATATATATATATATATATATATATATATATATATATATATATTCGATATATGTATATATATATATATATATATATATATATATATATATATATATATATAACTCCGCTATGCCAGTCACAAGCCTGGGGCCTTACCGTTGCCATCTGCCATGCAAAAGGTAAGGTAAGGAAGGAGGAGTGATCGAGGAGTAACACCTCGCTAGAAAACCAGGGTTCATCTGGCCCGGATGATAGTACCCTGTGAGGGCCCCTGCCTAGGGTACAGGCGAAGATGAAGCCAATGGTCGGAAGGCGGAAGAGGATAACAAAATCCCAACGGTGGAAGAGCAAATGAGCTGAATCAAAAGGGCAGACGGAGCTCTATAGTCATGGCCGACAATGAGCCTAGGGGAAGAACACCCCGAAAACAAAATACCTGGCCCTCCAGGTTGGGGGTTGAGGCATCGGGCTAACTCCCTGGTACTCGGAAAAATTTAACTGTTAAAAAACCTAATCTATGCCTCGGATTAAAAGACCGGATTAAAGGACAACGAACACTGCAACGAAAAAGGACTATGATATGTGGTACATGGAATGTACAGGGATGTGGAAATAAAATGGAAGACGTTCTACAGGAAATGGAAGAACATAGGGTAGACTTTGTAGTTATCTCGGAAACAAAGAAAAAAGGACAAGGAACACAGGCCTGCGGAAATTATATTCATATATATAGCGGCGTAAAAAAGGAAGAGCGAGCAAAGAGAGGAGTATCTTTACTTATTAACAAAAGGTACAAAAAGAATATCTCCGAGTGGGAAGCGGTGAACGAGAGAATATTAAGAGTAAATGTATGCCTGAGGGGAATAAAATTGTCGATAATTGGGGTATATGGCCCGAATGAGGACGCGAGAGTTGAAGAAAAGGAAAATTTCTATAAACAACTGGAGGACGTAATATCAAATATAGGACCCTCTAGAGAGATCTTAATACTCGGAGACATAAATGCCAGAACGGGAAAGAAAACACAGAATTTAGTGGTTGGACCTCATGGAGAAGAGACACTGAATGATAATGGGGTAAGATTGATTGAACTATGTCAGCATCAATCATTAACAATAACGAATGGCTTTTATGCACATAAAAATATCCACAAATATACTTGGATCCAAAGGACCAGAAACCTAAAGTCGATAATTGACTATTTAATTATCAAGCAAAAATCAAGTATTAAAATACATGACGTCCGGGTATGCAGAGGAGCTGAATGCGGAAGTGATCACTATCTCCTAAAAGGAAAAATAATTTTACCAATATATAAGCAAACCAAAGGAAACAGCCATTGACAACCTGAAAATGAAAATCTGGAAAGCAATACAGATACTCGATACAATCTATCAAGCCTAGAAAATGAAAGTACGAGAACCTTATATAAGAATAGACTAGATGGAAGATTAATAAAGGTTCCCGAGAATAGTTCAACTGAATCTCTACTTAAAAATGTAACAGAAGGAATACACCAAGCAGCCAAAGAATCCCTAGGAATTAAACAAACATATCCCAAAGCTAGGAAGTACTGGTGGAACGATCAACTACAACAAATGAAGAACAAAAAACAAAAGCTCCATGAAAAATGGATGAGTTCAAGGAGGCAGGAAGACAGACAGAAATACAAAGAAGCTACATCGATATTCAAACAGGCTGTGGTTCAAGCAAAGAATCAAATTTGGGAAAACAAATGCCAAGAATTAGATGGATATATAGGTGGGCGTAAATCTAGTGAATCATGGAGATTTATAAAGAATCTAAGGTCACAAACGAGAAATGAAATAAATATAAACCCAATTACAGCCCAACAATGGGAGGAGCACTATAAATCACTTCTGACAGAGCAAAGAACAGAATATATGAACAAGTCTCCCAAGAAAATCCGAATTGTTGGAGAACCCATAGCTCTTGATCTGGACAGGACAAAGAAAGCCATATACTTATTAAAAAATGGTCGGGCCGCAGGCCCGGAAGGTATCCCTGCAGAACTAATAAAAAATGGAACGGAACAACTTTTTAAGATCCTAACAGAAATTTTCAACCGATGTTTAAATGGGGAACCAGTTCCACAATGCTGGAAAGAAGGCTGGTTTACATCTATACATAAAAAGGGCAACAAAAAGAACTGCAACAACTATCGAGGTATAACGGTGACGAGTACATTAATTCGACTTTATGGAAAAATATTAAAGGATCTCATATGTGAAGAATATAATCCCTACGAATCTGAAGAACAAAACGGCTTTAGGGCAGGTAGATCAACAATAGACAATATTTTCTGCCTAACACAAATTATTGAAAAGAAGACAATGCGGTCACAAGATGTACACCTACTTCTAGTAGATCTAACAAAAGCATACGATACGGTCCCTATTGTGAAACTATGGGAAGTCCTAGAGAAATCTAATATTAATGTGACTATTACAAATGCCATTAAGGAATTCTATAGAAACACAACATCTAGAATAAAAATGGGTAATAAACTTTCAAAAGGCTTCAACGTAACTAAAGGCTTACGCCAGGGATGTTCTTTGTCACCTACCCTATTTAATATATACATCGATGAAGCGCTGAGGTTATGGAAACGGAAGTGTAATGGCATGGGAATAACAATAGAGGATACAACTCTATATACATTACACTACGCTGATGATCAGGTGGTGATCGCCCAGGATAAGGAAGACCTGGAATATATGGCGCGGAAACTATTCGAAGAATACAGGAGATGGGGATTGCAAATTAACACAGAGAAGACACAATATTTGAACATTGGACAAGAAGAAGTACCAGGAGATCTGATTCTGGACAACGAATATATCAAGTGCTGCGAGGAATACGTATATCTGGGCTCAAGACTCAACAAGACTGGCCGAAACAACGAAACAATAAAAGACAGACTAACAAAGGGAAAGAAGGTTATAGGAGCATTGAACTCAATATTATGGCAAAAAAATATTAGAGCACAGACAAAAAAGAAAATCTATAACTCTATATTGCAACCCACACTGATTTATGGCTCGGAAGTATGGCAGCTGACGAACAAGCAAAAAAACAGCCTACTTGCAGTGGAAATGGATTTCTGGAGAAGATCGGCAGGTAAATCTAGACTTGAACATGTTAGAAATGAGGACGTCAGAAATTTTATGAGGGTAGAACACACAATAATTGATGACATCGAAAGGAAACAACTAGGCTGGTATGGACATGTGAGGCGAATGCCAGGGGAAAGACTACCTAAAAGGATTCTGGAGTGGATGCCTACGGAAAGGAGGAAAAGAGGAAGACCGCCCATAACATGGTTGCATGGAATAACAAAAGCTATGTCGGCAAGGAATCTCTCGGAGGATGACTGGGAGGATAGAAATAACTGGCGATTAGGAACCCAAAGGCGGATAGCGCTATAAACGGGATATATGATGATGATATATATATATATATATATATATATATATATATATATATATATATATATATATATATATATATATATTCTTTGTGGATCAGACCTTGACGTGGTAAAGGGGTTTGAGTAGGGCAATGAAGTTTTGAGCAGTGCCGTCTGGAGTCTATACTCCAGTGAGGGTCAGCCCTGGTGTCAGGTCAAGGCTGAGGCCACTAACATAATCCAAAATCTGCCAACCCGCATTGGACCAGCGTGGCAGATTACGATCCGTACCTTCACCATGGTATTTCAATATGTTTCAATATGACAGTACAACCACAAACATGGCTCTCATTCCCCGGAGGCCAAGTCTGTGACATCATTGCAAAAGTAAAGCAATTGAAATGATAATGGGCAGGCCATATAGCGAGGCGATGGGATGACAGATGGACAAAGGCAATCCTAGAGTGGATACCGCTTGATCGCAAACGTCCGCGAAAAAGACCGAAAGCACGATGGATTGATGACATCGTTAAGTATATTGAACCAGCGTGGCAGAGAAAAGCCCAGGATCGTGAAAGTTGGAAACATGCTGAAGAGGCTTTTGCAGGCTGCAGTGGATCGATGCGGGCTGATTATATATATATATATATATATATATATATATATATATATATATATATATATATATATATATATATATATATATATATTTATATATATAATTCTGTTATATTATATCTTCTATATTCTATTATATATATATATATATATATATATATATATATATATATATATATATATATATATATATATATATATATATATATATATATATATATATATACATATATATATATAATTCGGTATATACTATATTCTATACATTCGATGTTTATTGGCTACCAAAACTGATTCACACATTATTAAACTCGAAGATATTTACCGTCGAACACCAATTCGATAGTTTTTCATTTCTCGACTTAAGTTTCTCTAACCATTTTAGCAGTATCAAGAGATGAATCAAATAGATAAATCATTAACTATGAAGTTAACCAAGAGTTACATTAATAATTCAAAAAGCTGACTCAATGGAATTGGTCTTTATCTCGATTCATGAATTCCTTACATGTTGCTATTGGAATCCTTTTACATGCATCCAAAGCCGTATTATTATTTACATTTTTATTAAGTCTTAAGTTATTAATATTTATATTATCATCATGCTCGAGTGCATTTTGGGCAGCACAAGATTTCTCATTTTTCCCGTATCTGATGTGGGCAATGTGTTCTTAATATCTAGTTTATATAGGTCTTTTAGTTTGCCCATTTGCCCTCGATCACACAATTCGATCTTAACAATTCATTTTATGTATCCCCGAATTTTTATGTTTGTCCACTTTAACATTTTGCCTATTTATAACTTCTCTTAAATAATTACATTGTTTATACACTACTGTACTGTCCACTTTTTTTTAAATATTCTCTAGCTTTCGTACTAATTGGGCAAATAGTATTATCATAAATTTGCTTTTGATCTGTACCTGTTGAAAAGTCGAATATTCTTTCAATAATTTCCTATACATATGTTTCTAATTAATCTAACTACAATATTCTTGTAATAATCATTCACTGCGGTTACTTCCTTAATCAGTTTTATTTCGTTCTTATAAGTCTCTTTGTCTAAAGGAAAATTAATTAATTTGTCTGCCATACTAAGTTTTAACCAGCTATTTTATTGTGAAAGCTAAAATTTAAATTGTTAAGAATGTATCTCAAAGTGGTTGTTTTTTTTAACAGTATCAAAATATTACCGATTTCTGTTATTCCTACCTAGTAAAACATTTAAAAGTGGTAATTTATTATTGTTCGTGTTCAGAAGTCAGTGAATATTTAGCATTTAAATATCACCTGATGCAACATTGACATTTTTGATAATACTCTTGCCGTATTGAAACATTATAAATTAGACAGGTCTTACTGTGCATTTCTTCCATTTTTATCAAATTTAGAATTAAAATGTAGCGGCAGAGCCAAGAGAAGTACAGATTTGTTATAGCTTATGACTGCAACAAAAGAGTATGTGACGTGGATGAATCAGGCGAAAGAATCGGCGAACTGTAGTTTTTTTTGCTGAACGTAATGAAGATTAATGAAACAAAGTTTGAGGTCTAAACGTAGGAGGTAGGTGGAAGTTTATTATTGATATACTCAGTTCAATTCGTAGTCAGATACTTACTCTGGATATATTCGATTAACTTTATTACTTCGTTACATAAATTCGCTTAAAAATATTCTTAAAAAACTGAGGAAAAAGTGTTGTATATTTGGGGTTATGCATTCGAATTTAAAATCTGAGTAAATGTAAGAAACACATATTTGCTTATATAGAGGGTGTAACGTAAAGTACATGCGTATATTTAACTAACGATTCTTTACATCTTTTTAAACATGGTTTCCGTAAAACTTAAAAAACTTCCGTAAAAAACGTATCCAAAATAGTTAGGTTACCAGCCAGAAACAGAGCAAAAAACGGAAGAAACCGCGGAAAATAAATCAGAACGTTTTTAATTCTCTTTTTGATTTTCATACGGAATTCAGTTTTTTGTTGCATTGACCTCTTAAGGTATAATTTAAAAATAAAATGTAATATTTTTAGAGCCATTTATTCTATACGTTTCAGCATAAATTTGATTTGTTTTATTACAAAAAAAACGAACTTATTATTGTTGTTTAATGCCATAGGTGAAATTAGTAACCCTCATATTTTATATCATAACACGTTTTAAACTGTTCACGTCACATTAAGAAACACATGATTATTTATTTTACAATAGTTGCTTTATTAAATTTATTAGTCATGTCTACCATACTAATCATGTTGAAGGAGGCTTCGTCGGTGCATAATATATTAAACAAAATATGTGAATTCCTTGGTTTTTGGCCAATTCACATAAATTTGGCCATTCACAATATGTTTGCCCTTTATCAGCAGAAAAAAGTTCTTATACCTCTTGTACCTCAGAAGGGTAGAATAATAGCTCTATATACAATTCAATGGAAAAATTAAACTTTTTGCCCAATACTTCCTGTATTTCGGTATGATACCTTTTAATAAGATGTAAAATAGGTACTTCGATTTAATGACTAATTTTTCGTTGGCACTCACGTTCTTGAAATTCTGGAACTACTCTACCCGGATCCAAACGTCTTCGAGAAACTTGGACAAATGTTTACAGAGCTCGAAGTAGTCTTTTTGAGTATCCTTGCCCTTAAATTCGCCTAGCTTCTTTAGAATTTTCAAAAGCTTCTCCATAAATAGTAGTATTCCAACAATGTTCATCAGTATATTTCTAGTTTATTCAGCAAATAATAACCAAAAAATCTATTTTAAATATGCTTTAACATGTATTTGGTTAAACTTTTAATTCTTATCGTAGCTTTTTGATTTGTGATTTAATAAATTTGAAATATATTTATTTTTTTCTTGGAAAATATTAGGTTTTTGACCTTTGTTGAGGAACTTTTTTCTTTAAAATGATGTGAAAAGTCGTTGGTTAAATTTATGAACGTACTTTCCAATACACGCTGTATATCTATTCCTGGATTGCTTTTATTTATCTGTTGTCACATCGCCTCGCTATATAGCCAGCCTACATTTATTTTAATTTCTTTACTCTTCCAATGATCTCACATACTTTCGTTTGTTCTCTGATTCATGTGCAGGTATTTCGGCTTTGTACTGCCAATCATTCACATTTCCATTCTCCTCTGTGCTACCCGAAGTTTTTAAACTGATTATTAAGTGAGTGCCCATGTTTCACTGCCGTATGTCAAAACGGACCAGACACTCTGAACAAAGACGTTTCTCTTTAGACAAAATGGAACTTTGTTCCTAAACACTATATTGAGCCTGCCCTATGTAAAGCCAAATGCCCGCCAGCCACATTTAGCATGCCGTTCCACTTCCTGTACGGTATCATCCTCCATTAAAATCCATAATATCCAAAATCCCCCTAAAGCTTCAGAAAATTTATTGAACATGACCTGACTATTTTTCATATTCATTCTCAAGCCAAATAGCTCTCCCGTACTTTGCAGCTCTTGTATGTGTTTTTAAAGCTCATCCGGGTTTTATAACAAGAGAACGATATTATCGTATCAGCTGGTAGTTTTTAATATTTCTCTGTGTTTCTTTTTTATGAAGAAGAACCACTTCAGAATTTTTGCATTGGTTAAGTATGTTTTGTTCTTTGGGGCATTTGCAGTATAATTTTGCCAGAATTTTATGTAAAATTTGACCACCAGCTTGTAATATTTTAACCGCTACACTATCCATTCCTGGAGCCTTACCATATCATCATCATCATCATCATCAGCCTGTGTCGATCCACTGCAGGATGAAGGCCTCTTCAGCATGCTTCCAACTTTCACGGTCCTAGGCTTTCCTCTGCCACTCGGGACCAATATACTTAACGATGTCATCAATCCATCGTGCTTTCGGTCTTCTTTGCGGACGTTTGCGTTCAAGCGGTATCCACTCCATGATTGCCTTGGTTCATCTGTCGTCCCATTGCCTCGCTATATGGCCTGCCCATCTCCATTTAAATTGCTTTACTCTTCCAATGATGTCACAGACTTTTGTTTGTTCCCTGATCCATGCGCAGGACTTTCTGTCTCGTCTTGTAATGCCAGCATAGATCTTTCCATTCCCCTCTGTGCCACCCGAAGTTTTTGAATTGATTGCGATGTGAGTGTCCAAGTTTCACTTCCATATGTCATAACGGGTAGAGTGCACTGATCGAAGACTTTTCTTTTCAGGCAAAGTGGGAGTCTGCTCTTAAACACTATGTTGAGCCTACCAAATGCCTGCCAGCCACATTTAACACCCCGTTCCGCCTTCCGGACGGTATTCCCCTCCATTGAAATCATCTGCCCAAGATATATAAAGCTGTCCACAATCTCCAAATCCCTTCTTAAAACTGAAATTCTTCTGTCCTGAGCGAAGTTATTGAACATAACCTGACTCTTTTTCAGGTTTATTTTCAAGCCAAATGGTTCGCCAGCCCTTTGCAGTTCTTGTATGCGTCTTTGCAGCTCCTCTGGGTCTTGTGAAATGAGAATAATATCATCTGCAAATCTAAGATGGTTTAAGTTTGCACCATTGATCTTTACACCATCCTGTTCCCAATTCAGTTTACAAGTGTAGAGTACGTGTCCAGTTGGTACCAGTTTGATTAACTCTTCACCCTTTCTTCGTGTTTCACAGAGCCTAATAATATCCCAATGTATGTTGTCAAGTTCGATTAACAGTTCTTGCAATCGGGCCTCTGTTTTCATAGTCCGTATATTTAGCGTTGCAATGTCAAAAGTCCAATGGCAGCCTGATCTAACCCGGTGATTCTTAGCACCCTCTGCCTTGGGGCAGGTCTTCCCGCTGCCGTAGGTAGTTGCCCCTTGGCCTCCGGGGAATGAGGGCCGTGTTTGAGGTTGTACTGTCATATTTCAACATATTGAAATATCATGTTAAAGGTATGGCCCGTAATCTACCACGCTGGTCCAATGCGGGTTGGCAGATTTTGGATCATGTTAGTCTGAGGCATCTGCCTTGACCCCGTTAGCCAGGGGTGACCCTCCCAGGAGCATAGACTCCAGAAGGCATAGCTCAAAGCTTCATTGCCCTATTCAAACCCCTTTACCACGTCAAGGTCTGATCCACAAAGGGGTATTTACAGTACATATATATATATATATATATATATATATATATATATATATATATATATATATATATATATATAAATATATATATATATATATATATATATATATATATATATATATATATATATATATATATATATATATATATATATATATACTGTTAGATTCTCTTGAACTGCGCCCAATGAGACAGCAGTAGCTGAGTGTCATCACACACCCATCCGTTGGGTTCCACAATCTCACGTGGAACACACAACAACCTGCGTCTCCGCCGCCTAAATGAACACTGTTGTCGGTTGCTTGACCGGGAAGTAGCCCTACCCATCCCTTCAAACGGATGACACAAGTTTCGTCTCTCGAGGTTCAGACTCCTCAGGGCGCCGGCACATACCATACCATCAAGAATAGGGAGACCCTATCCACAGCCACAAAGGTATGTGTCGGCACCCTGAGAAGTATTTTTTGAACTAGCTGCATGCTGAACTTCCGCGTCTCTTCTCAAATACAGTTTCTTTTATTCTTTCAAAGCTCAGCGTGCTCCACCTTGCTTAAAAGAATGCTTTCGTTCGTCGTTGTTCGCCGGTTCTTCATTAATCCAATCATCTCATTGAAGATTTCGAATTGTTTGAAACATTTTTCTGCTGGTGCTATTTAAAACACCTGACAATATGATTGATGTGTTTTAAATCAGATTATATCGATTTGTTACTGTCATCTCTTCCGGGTCTTTGAAGACATCAAAGTGGTTCAAAAAAGCAATGTCATAAGCGCTGCGCCTCTCCAGTAGTTTCTCCGAATCCACTTTGCCTTTCTTCGACTTTACCATTCTTTCGAGTTATGAAGATCAGAAACAACCAAAGATACCAATGCCCACGAAGGAGCAAATGCCAGGTATTCTGGTGGATGAAGCGACAAATGCTACAGAATCGATGAAAAATGGTACGGTCTAAGGAAAGAGCAGTATAATTATTAAAAAGATAAAAACATATAGTCAAATTTTACAAAAAATACTAGCAAAATTGTACTCAAAATGCCACAATGAACAAAAAGTGCCCAATTTATGGTAAAATACTTAAGTAATTCTACTACATAAAATAGGAACACATGAAGATTTAAAAAACCAACACTCAATAAGCCTCCTATAAGTAATGTAAAAGTTTTCACCAAGATAATCTTTAAAAGAATCTTAAGAATAGTGAATGACGCTTAACCAATAGAGCAAGCAAGATTATGAAGTCTGACTTCACTATAATGAATCATATCCATGTTGTCCAGCTGGCCCTAGAAGGGCACAATAAATACATCATGTCAATGCGCTTGGCCTTTATCGACCATGAAAAAGCGACCAAGGTATAGACAGAGCTTTCCAGGATACATGTATGATTAAACTCCAGCAATGGTTCATATTCATCATCTTGAAGGTAAAACGATGTAGAACGGGGTTTAAGACAGGGTGACCCAATATTGCTTGTTCTTTTCTCAGCCTACCTTAAAGAGGTATTTCTTAATATCGTTCTCCTTTCATAAGACGCAAATGAGCTACAAAACAAATACAAAAGCTCTAAAAGGCTGGAGAACAATTTGACTTGAAAATATATCTGAAAAAGGTTCAGATCATGTTTAATAAATTTGCCGAGGGCAGCAGAATTTTAATTTTTGGCCAATATTTGGGCGTATTAGATTACTACACAAATCTTGAGCAAATGATTTTAATAGAGGGGGATACCTCGAGGGACGAGGACGAGTGCGTTAATTATTGTTAGCGGGTTTTTCGCATGCTCAACATAATGTTTAAGAACAAACTCCCTCTTTGTCTGAAAGGAAATGTCTTTGATTAGTGTGTCCTGCCCACTATAGTATACGGAATTTAAACCTTGACACTCAGATTACAACCAGTTTAAAAAATTCCAGTAGCACCTGGGGGAGTGTAGTATCAGTATATATGTATATTCCGATAGGGCTGTCAAACAAACTGTGAGCAAAGTTGCCAATTATCGAATTTTATTATCAAAATCAGTGTTCCGTGTGCCAAACTTATAGAGCACTTCGTGAATTTATAGTGCACATAATCGCCAAACCTAGAATAATTCGGAACGTATTTTACGCTGTTCGATATTAAAACGAATACAAGACAAAAAACTGCGCGTTCCGAAGAAAATATCGCCGCTGTTGCTGGCATTGTAAATGAACAACCAAATTAATTTATTAGTTCTGAAGAACCTTCTTTAGTTCTGAAGAAACTACAGTATTAACGAAACGCATTAAACACTAATAATAAAGTGGAAATGTAGACAAAAAGGTATTTTATTAAACATTGAAGTTTTTCTCCGTTAAATAACACAGTATACATATGGTACAGTTTCTAAATTCAAAATCAGTACAATATCAAAACCTAATTCTAAGCATTAAAATTAACTCATTAAACAGTATATTAAGACAACATGAAGCTGCTAGTTCTCGATTCCACGTAATATCAAAATTAAATACATTTAGAAATTATAAACTGAAATGTAACCCTGCGAATCTTTCAAACAATTTTAGAAATGCATTGAAACTTAATAATGCCAGGTCGTTTAAGGATTTTTTAAACAACCTTGCCATCAACACAGTTTTTTATTATATTAAAAATAAATATATTTAATTGAAAGCTGTTTCGAATTCAAGTAAAGATAATAAAAATGAGTTTTATATTTACATTTTATTTATGATTTAAAATTAAAATTGGAAAACGAACCAACTTAACACTTCCATATAATAGTGGAAACTGACAGGCGCTTCTTAGCGACCGTTTATTCATTATCAAATAGACATTTGAAAATTTTGATAAATTTAATACTGAATCGATTAAAATATCAATATTGCATAACCAAATCAAAATAGCAATTTAAATTGGCACCAAAATATTCGTTATTGATTAGTGAGTTACTATTGTCATCAAGAATATTTCAGAAGATTAATATTTTAAATACTGACATTAAAGAGTTTAACAATTAATAATTGAATTTATAATAGCTATTTCAAACGGAGATGCAGGTGTTATTTTCTATATAAAAAGTCGACGAGCTGAGGTAAAAATAGAAAATTTATTAACATCTAATGAGGAGACATGAAAGTTAGGGCTGGAATAAAAATATTAACTTTCGTAAATTTTACCAACGACTATTTATGTTATATCGAACAAAATGATTTCTTAAAATATGTATCCAAAATGCAACCATTTCCGCCCGAAACAGGTCAGAATCTTTTGTCGTTTTTTTGTTTCAGTGTCCTCTTAAGGTATTATTTGAAAATAAAATGTAATATTGTATTATTCCATGCATTTCAACATAAATATGGTTGATTTTTGTACAAAAAAGGAAAACTTACACATTATTGTCGTTTAAAGTAAAATATGAAATTTAATTTGATTCCCGATAATTAAATTTATATGATTCGCGTCACATTATGAAATACATGATTGGTTGTTTTATTAAACTGAATGTTCAAAATATCGATCATTTGAGTCTATGCAAGCTTAACACCATTTTAACCTATTTCCCCGAACATGTTGAAAAAGCCCTGCTGTGTTTTTAATCCGGTTGTATATATCTAATATATTGCGGTTATAATATATCCGGTTGTATATATCTAATATATATATTTATATATATATAATAAAAAGAAGATCTCATGTTCCTGAAAAATATTTGTTTACTGACGAGGCAACTTTTCGGGCAAAAAAATAGAGGCAAATAATCGTTATTACGCCCTGAAAAATCCATACCTACTAAGAAAGCCACATTTCCACCACGAATTTTTGAATTCTCATTTGGTCGACAATTTTGAGTCGGCCCATTTGAGTTTTCGCAAGGGCTGAATGAAGATCAATATGTGTAATTTTTAGAAAATGAATTATTAGACCTTCTAGACGGTATGCCTCTAAACTTAAGACAGGAGATGTGGTACGTGCAAGATGTGGCTCCACCACATTTTACTGTTGCAGTGCAAAATCATTTGAATTAACGTTTTCCACATCGATGGATTGGGCGCCGTGGTGAGTTTTCTTGTCCACCTCATATCCCAGACATTAATCTGTTAGACTTTTATTTGTGGGGTCATATGAAGTCTTTAGTTTACCCTAACGAATGTTTACCCTCAATACACGAGACGAACTTTTACAAAAAATTCAAGAAACGACCAATATTATTAGAAATGAAGAAAATATCTTCCCAAATGTGAGGCATCACTTGTGTGCCTGCGAAAGTGCATTGAGGTAAACGTTGGACACTTTCATCAGCTATTGAAATAAATTTTAAAAAAATGTTAAAGAAAATCCGTTGTATTTTTGACATCTTAATGTTTTTTTCCTCGTATTCAAGGCACACTTTGTGAATTGCACATTTTTCAGCGATCGACATGATGTGCAATGGTATATTCGAACACGAATATCTCCCAAACGGCGTAAGATATCGGTATCGACTAAGGGTACCTTTTTACGTGGGAATTATGCCTCTTCTCTATTTTGAAGTCAAAATATTTGCAACTTTATAGGGAAAAGATATGAGTGAGTTAATTCCCCACAAAGTAGGTAGCAAGCGTCCTCTAGGAACTAAACTCAAACTAGTATCAAATTCGGATTTGCCATCTTTGAAAACCCAACTACACCGATTTTGAACCTGATATCTTCATCTCAATTTTTCGAAAATTTAGTTTCACTTTCAACGCCCTGTATCTTTTTAATAAGTAACATTTGCCAACACATTTATTGACAATCATTTTATTTTGATCTCTACTATCATCAGTTGCTCTATGATGGGTAAGTTATGGGACACCCTATAACACAGTTTTTTTTTATTTCCGAAAAGGCAAGAATACTTTACAGATTTGTGTGCGGTGTTATGTACAGTGAGGATGCCGTTGACGATTTAACGTGCCGTAAATGGTTCAAGCAGTTTGGTGAAAACAATTTAAATGTTAGCGATGCACCATTTTGCGCACCACTGGTCGAGACAGGTGGTAACGTAATATGGGCGTTAATTGATTGGCATAGAACAATTGAAGATATCGTTCAAATTATATTAATCAACCAGTAAACAATGTTAAGGCAATTACGTCAACTTGGAATTGTTGGTAAGCCGATGTGCATGGGTTAACGGAGAAAAAATGTATAGGCCGAATTTCTGTTTGCGATGCCACATTGAAGCGCAACAAAATCGATCCATTATGAAAGCGGATTTAACAAATGGCTACAGGTGAAATAAACTGGATTGTGAATATTAATTTTAAATGTAAGAAATCATAGTGTAAGTGTTGACTTACCCTATACCTAAGTTATGCATTTAGTGGGACTAGAAAGGAATAATTTACTATTAGTTTTTACTTGGAAACCTGACTATTCATTCGGAGAAATACTGTTCACAACTGTGAACAAGTGAAAAATCTCCCAGATATGTTCTTTGGTCAGAAACCTCAGAACCTCTATTACCTCCATGTTCAAATTCAAACGGAACGACGTTTAGGCTGTTTTGCGTTTTGAAGTGAATTATTCTGGATTAGGTGATACATTTTCCAAGATAATATCGATCATATAAAGACTTTAAGTAGTTTGATGGACATAGACTGGCGGTCAATTCAGTTCTTGCAGTTTTTAGAGAGACATCATTTAAATGGCCTAAACTAAAATCAGATAATTCTTCAAAAAATTACCAATATTTTTCCATAGCATTCGTTAAATATTTGATAAAATAGAAACTTCAATCTCATTTAGGATATTTTTTTTCTTTATTTGGGTTTTTCGCCACTATCTAAAACTCAAAAAATATTAAAAATACCTGTTCTTATGTAAAGAAAGAATCACTGGGTAAAAACAAAAAACCAAACGGAGACAAATTTCTCAGTGATTCTTTTTTTGTAATAAATTTAATAATAATGGAATTGTGAATAAAACATTTAATTTATTTAACAATAAATTTAATAATTACATAAAGTACCTACAGATCCAACATTAAAAATAGAGAGACAAATTTACAATATATTATATAAACACAAAAGTGAATTTACAGGTCTAGAAAGATCACAACTTACACCACATTATAGTAAACCACCTCATTTCTATGGTCTACTAAAAATACACAAAACTAATATACCACTTCGCCCTATAGTTAGTAGTATAGATTCCCCATGTTATAAACTAGCAAAATATTTATTAAACATTTTAAATCCACTTTCGGGTAGAACAAATTCATATATTAAAAATACTTCAGATTTTTTAGATAAAATTTCGAACATTAAAATTACAAACCAAAATGTAATGGTTAGTTTTGACGTGGTGAGTTTATTTACTAATGTACCAGTTGATAAATCACTTTTAATAATTAGAAAGAGATTAGAACATGACACAACATTAAAAGATCGCACTAAACTAAACATAAATACAATTTTGGAATTATTAACTCTGTGCTTAAAAACCATATTTTTTCAATTAGAAAATGATTATTATCAACAAAATTTCGGAATGGCAATGGGTTTTTCTCTTTCTCCTTTGATGAGTAATATCTTTATGGAGGAACTCGAGAATGACATATTAAATAAATCTTTTAAAGAGCCATTAATATGGCTTAGATATGTTGATGGTATTTTTGCTATATGGCAACATTGCATTGAGGATCTAAATATTTTTTTACAAGATATAAATTCTCGAGAGCCTACAATTAAGTTTATTTTAGAGATGGAGAAGGAGAATAAATTGCCATTCCTCGGCACTTTAATATTAAAACAAAATAACACATTAAAAACTACAGTTTACAGAAAACCGACAAACACAGGTAGGTATCTCAATTTTTTTTCAAATCACTCAAAATGGTCAAAATAGGAGTAATTAAAAGTTTATATGACATAGCAAAACTTGTTTGTACCGACAGTGATACACTACAAAAAGAAACAAATCACATAAAAGATATTTTCTATATAACTCGTTACTGTATATATTACAAATTAATATAATTTATTTTTTAGTTTAGTTTTGAAAACGGGGGGAGAGTACCCTCCGAAACGTTAACGTTAAAAGTTTGTAATTTTTTTTATAACATTTTTATATCTTTAAAATTTTGTTCGTTAGGCAAATTTATTACAAAAAAGAATCACTGAGAAATTTGTCTCCGTTTGGTTTTTTGCTTTTACCCAGTGATTCTTTCTTTACATAAGAATAGGTATTTTTGATATTTTTTTGAGTTTTAGATAGTTGCGAAAAACCCAAATAAAGGAAAAAAAATATATGAACATGCCACAATCATTCAGGCGTTACTCATTTAGGATATTAAAAAATATTCTTAACCTCTAGCTATTGACGTACATTTTTCGTAACAAAACTACTTACGCACGACCTCACATGTCGTTATGTTTTGATATGAACTATGTTGATAAATTGGGACAAATGTTGAAAATAACATTTTCAAATGTTAGTGTAGGATCTATAATATATTACAAAAATAAATAAATGTAGGAAATTTTAATATTTATTACTGTTGATATATTGTTATTGTTATTGTTGTATTATTAGTTATTATTGTTATTGAGTATTATTGTTATTGATATAAATCAGAAAATTTTTTTGGCATTTATTGTAAAAGATGGTTATTTCGACCAAAACATATAAACAGGCAGAAAAATAAGACGTATTTTCAACATATTAAGGTTTTTTTTATTTCCGAAAAGGCAAGAATACTTCATAGATGCAAAAGCAGATTTGTGTACGGTGTTGTATACATTGAGGATGCTGAACTGGCGCTCTCTTCAGTTCTTGCAGTTTTTACAGAGATATCATTTAAATGACTTAAACTAAAATCTGATAATTCTTTAAAAATAACCAATATTTTTCCAGAGCATTCGTAACATGTTTGATAAAATAAAAACTTCAATCTCATTTAGGATATTAAAACATATTCTTAATCTCTAGCTATTGACATGCATTTTTCATAACAAAACTACTGACGTGCGACCTCACATGCCGCTATGTTTTGGTATGAACTATATTGATAAATTGGGACAAATGTTAGCGTAGGGTTTGTAATAAATTACAAAAATAAATAAATGTACGAAATTTTAATATTTATTAGTATTTTATTATTGATATAAATCAGACAATTTTTTTGGCATTTATTGCAAAAGATGGTTATTTCGACCAAAACATATACGCAATCATAAAAATAAACAAAAATTACATTTTTTTATACACTTTGAAAACAAATAAACTAAAAAAAAACATAACATAGCAAACTTTAAGGTTTTACAAAAAAATGACAATGTATAATATTATATGAAAATTAAATGCAATCTGGGCAGACCTGTATAGCACATTGTAGGCCCAAAGGTTTTTACAGGGTAGGCACAGAGGTTTTTTTATGTCGACTTGCGATTAAGTTTTGGAGAGCAAAAATGAAATGTCTTTCTTGTTTTCTTATCATCAGGTTATGGTGGGTACGGATTAGGCATATCTGTTCCTAAAACTTTTGACAAACTCATTCTTAATTCTCGCCGCAATCGCATATTATGCACTCATCTCTGCATATGCTTTAACACTAATGCGCGTGCTATTGCTCTTAAAGTGTTGAATCTGATATAATAGATACGCATTAATACTACTAATATCCTATATGCGGTAAAATATAGCAATAGGCCAACGTCTTGTTCGGCGGCTACTAGCGTAAACTGCCCCCTTTTTATCCATTTCATCAACTCCACCTTTTGTGGAATTATAATATGCTAAAATTTCTGGTTTATCAGTACGTTGATCAATTTCTTCAATGTGATGTTTAGAAGATGCAAAAATGACGGTCTTCAATATCTCAGGAATATGAGAAATCAGTGTTATTTGGCTCGTTAAACCATATAGTGTTGAACCTTCCACTTTTTTGCTTTGAAGGAAGAAATTGATTAGGAACTTCTTTTTTATTCTTTCGAATTGTACCAACACAAGTCAAGCCTCTCTTCTTCAAACAATCAATCAATTCTATAGAGGTGAACCAATTGTCACAGGTCACGTTTCTATTGCTGCCATACAAGGGGTTTGTCCATTAAATCATCCATTAAAGTTTCAAGATCTGACCCTCCTCCTGAATAAATCTAACCATTACACAAAACACATAATTTTGAGTCCATAGTTAGATGGCTTACTTGCAATGTGAATAATCGAGTATGACCAACCTCTGAATGCCATAAGCATTTCATCAACAGTAGCGCTGTCTTATACATATCAAACAGCTTGACAATTGCAGACAAATATGTTGAATATGTACGACACAACTGGTAATTTGTCAGTTTTCCTTCTTATTGCCCTGTCAGTAAGGTTATGAAATCGCAGTAGGGTTATCAATGCATTATTCGTTACTAATGCACAGGAATCTAATCATCGACAATAGACACCTAAAAATATATTATATTGTACCATCCGTGGCAAAAAATACTCAGCATTTTGATAATTGGATTTAAAGACTACTACTATACATCCGAGTCCGAGAAAATCCCGGAGATCTATTGTATCAAGATCTTGTAATTCTGGTCTATTTTTTTTGGCAAATTTATGTCTGTACTGTTACATATTTATTCCACTTCATTACCTCGTTTAAAATATCACTCTCAAAAACATGATTTTCTATGGAGTACCTATTCTTTCATTATTTGCTGTCAATTTTGAGGTAGACTGCCGCGTAATTATATTATGTTGGGGAGTTCGCACAGATCTCTTTGGGCCTTTTGGCTTGAGGCTTCGTTCATTTGTATCTATTCTTTTCATAATACGACAATTACATAAATTAGACAAATACAAATGAACCTCGTCTTCGCTTGATGGCAGCCAACTACCCTTCTTGACGCCGTATGACAATTTTATTTCCGTTTCATTTGTGATGCACTTTGAGTCTCCATTTCGCTTTTTTATTGCAATTCTGCAAATGAAACAACAAATAACTGTATACAGTTAATAAATAAATAATAACTTAAACACTGAGGTGCGCCTCACAGGTCGCTCTGAAATTTCAAATCGATTGTGCGTAGCGAATTCGATCGCGCCAACACTAATATTCCCCGCAATGACGTGAGCGCAACTACACTAGAAAGTACTTAGAAACCCAACACGGGGAAAGGGTGAATTCTAAGAATTGCGAATTACGCTCGGCCTCATAGACCGCATGTCAATAGTTAAAGGTTAACACTAATACTAAACCAAATGATTTCAACAAAATACAACGTAAAAATTAAAGGCTAAAGAACGAAAAATTGCCATATGATTCAACAATCCAAGGAACAGTGAATGCTGAAAATACTTAAAAATTTAAAAACCTTAAAATTAATATGAAATATTGTAAGTTCATTTTATTGTTGAAACCTCCCCTTAGAAAAACAAAAATATAATTTATTCCTGGCCTCTTTTATGAACTCTCTTTTACCAATATATAATTATCCCAAAATATAATTCAAAATCATCCTATAAGACACAATTTTTTATAAATAGATATGTAAATGGAGAATTTTTCTTTCAACTGCAAGTGTTATTAACATTATCTCAACCAGCTTATATATTTAATCTTCAAATCAATTAGTCTTAAGTATATTGATTGCAAAATTCTTTATCGAAAAAATTTACTTGTAATGCTGATAATATAAAATTATTATTTACGCCGCATATATATTAAAAATTAAATATGTACCTCTAGGAGTGGTGGAGAACTCATATAGAATAATATAAAAATTGAATAGCCTTCATAAGCCTTAATGTTCGTTATTTTTTACCTATTTTGTGATTACCCTTATAAACATAATACAAAGATCTCTTTGGTCCCATTATATATCTCATCTCATAACAAATAAAACCGGAAAACCGTATCCATTTTACGAAAAATGTCACTGTAAAAAATGATAAATATGGAAAAGAATAGGGTATATTACGAGACAATTCCTGAAAAGGAAAATATCATTTTCGATTACCACCATGCTGAAAAAAGTTTCTACACCCGGCTGACGTGTTTTCACGATCCTGGCCGGATTGCGAAACAGGAAAAAATCTGAGCTCATCATATTCATCGCGAAAAACCGGTAGCGGAAAATAAACCCCATCCGAGAGGGAAGACCGCGATATATTATTCAGGCAGCCGTCAAAAAATCCCCAATGTCAGACTGTAACTTGCATATGTTCTTTGAATTCAAATAACCGAGATTAATATTTAACCTGCCAGCCAAGTGACGAAAGGATTAATAATGCATCTGCCGCCGGCGTCGCAACGTAGTTCAGATGAATTATTTCGAGATATACAACAGAAAGCTGAAGGACAAGAGCGTCAGAGATACCGTATGTGTATCGTTCTATACCTATCCAAACTTTATTGGATAGGTATGGGACGAGTGCGATATTTCCAAAATTTCCACTTAATTTTGCATCTCTGTGCCTATGTGTCTGTAGGTATTATCTATTATGTATGCACTACTTACTCTACCACACTACTTGCACTACCACTCGAACATTCATCATTTAGAACTGCACAGATAACTGAATTAGTGTTAAAAGGTAGTATACTAAACATATATGTTTTTTATACTTTATAGAGTTATTGCTGATGTATCCATTTTATTTAAAGAGTCGCCGCATGTAGCTATATATGAATTTCCAGTGGATTTTTTCTATAATTGTGATATTCCCATTTTTCATATGTGATGTAGTACTTTACTAATTGATACTAGTTGTTTTTCATAATTCTTGTATCCTTTAGAAATTAATCATCTAAATACATACTATAATTTAATACGAATCTTCGCCGCATTTAAAAAGACCCGGTTAGAAAATTCGACATCCAGCAATTGGCTCCTCTGAGCGCTGTAGGCTTATCATATTGAAACCACATGCCATATTGATGAAATTATAATTAATAATATATATGAATGAATACATCTTTGGACCTTAATATGTGGCCAGGTTTCTCAGTATCAAACATTCTGTAGCCTTTTGTGTTCCAGCCCAGCCTAAAAAAATATATCTCTTATTCTTCGTATCTTTCCTAAATGATTTAGTATAGGCGCCTGAGCTCTACATTCAGAAATCCTTATATTTCTTACATCTACGATTTCACGTTCTATTTTTTTTATACTAAAACACTGCTTTCACTTTCTGCTTTTGCCCTCATTATTTCATAATTTTTTTGCTTTTTGCATAGGGCATGTTACTTTTTCTGCTATTGTTCTGTAAGTTTTTTGTTAATAAATTGTCGTTACATGCGCATAAATTTCAAATAACTACCATTTATTTGAGATTTATGCGCATTTAAAACTGTTATCACTTCTTTCTATATTGGTCTTTTTGCCTTTTTACTTTTCCATCTAACATATTAAATTCTGTAATTCTTTATCTTCTGTTTTTGATTTCAAGAAACAGGCATATCGTTTCTGTTGCAGTCAACAATAAGATTGAAAATATATCCCAGGTTTAGGGTCCTCAAGTGTCTTTATGCACTACCTCGAGAAGCTTTTTTAAATGCTAACATCGAGATTTCTTTATAAAATGACGCTTTCCAATGACTAAGTCATTTCCTCTATTACATTAGATTAACTCTTTAACCTTCTTATTGCTACAATAACATATGGTTAGCTATATTCTTAAAGAAAACTCTTTGCAGATCAAATGTAATATAAGGCTGGAAGCTGTGAAATAATTTTATATATCTTTAGCATCAATCTGTTAGATATTGTTTAAAAAACCTTTTTATTGTTCGTGTTTTTACTTTAATTTTTATTTTGATCTTTTAACTTCTAGTCCTTTACATCAACATTTGTCACAACTTTATTTTTATAATATCCTGAGAGCCAACATTTGAAATATTTTTTTTTTGAAAATTCTTTCTTCTTTCTTGAATATAGTACTGCTTCGTGTTTTACTTTACCATATTTATCATCTTGCAGTAATTTTACTTCCACAAAATCGCTTATAATTTTAGTATGTGCACTTTCAATTCATTTTACCATTATAACATCTATTATTTGATTTATATCTGCAAGTTTAAGTGCTAAATATATTACCTCTTTTACATGTGCTTCCATTGTAGTACAATACTTTAGTTATACCCGCATCTTCCCTCGTGATAAACTTAAACGTCTGTATATACCTTTATCGTCATAGGCGTTTTCTATAATATATCACACTTTTAGGGCTTTCAACGGATCTTAGATTTAATTCCTTTTCTGGAACCTTTAGTATGAAATACTAAATTCAAAGAAAGAAGTGTTACCTCTAAACAACAAATCACTTATTAATAATTTTCCCACGCGCGTTTCACTAACTATGTTAACACCATCAGCAAATCTAAGGTTTAATAAATAAATATTTGTAAATAGTCTTTGTTCCAACTGTTTTCCTTCAGATTCCCTAGAAATACCATGAAGATTAGCTTCAATACGTTTCTACAAATTTTCATGAATTAACGTTATTTTCATTTAAAATTTCCGGTGTTCATAATAATCTCTACCAGATCAGTTTTCGAACAACAATTCAGTATTATTTAAATCGACCATGATATTATAACTTGGAATTTTAACTTACTGATTCTAAAAAAAAATACAGCTAGCGTTGGCGCATACTTTGAATAAACCCTTTTTTACCTTTCTCTCAAATAAAATGTTTTTTTTAAGAAAAAATTATGAATTATTAACCGCCACACCTGGTATATAAATATTAATGACGTCCGTATCCAAGCTTCTAGTTTGCCGCTTAATAACTAACTTTAATCTAATACTTATATTACATGGTTGTTATGTGTATAGTTTTTTGCATGATTACAACACAATACAATAACATATGCATCTAATAGATGTCGTTCCTAGCATTTCTGAATTGTAACTGCAATTAACATAACTGCAATGTTAATTGTAAATGCAGTTGACATAGTTATGAAAAAGAATAAAAAACAACGTTTGTTTGCATTTTTATTTTAAAAATAACATTTTGACATAGTTTTTGTGGTCAAGATATTTTGTTATTAAAAATTGATATGCATTTGACATGGTGCATATGCGCACCATTGGCTTAAACTAAGAATTAAATTTTTAAAATAAACTTTTATTTCTTACTTAATTTTATAAAATATTTTGAAACAGTGTGCAGATAAACTTAGCATTTATCACAAAGGTAAACAGTATGATTTTTGCACTGTTTGCATCTCCGTCTTGCCTTTTTAGGATGTTTAATTATCACATGTCCTACTCTGTCAAGCCTCACTTCATTCACGAAAGGTTCTTTTGGAGATCTTCCGATAGTAGATTTGTGTGCAGCGGCATCATCGCTTTTCAAAAGACGTACTGCTAAAGATTTGAATTCTAGCTGTGTCATGTTGGAGTTATTTACTGTAGGGTAGGAGTTATCAGTTAGCTGTAGTGCTGTCTAAGTGTAACATCTAATGCTTGTTTACATCTAATGCTTACATCTAATGTAAGCTTAATGCTTACAGCTTGCTTACATCTAATTAAGTTTACCTTTAATGCTTGTTCTATTATTTGCAATAGCATATCATGAAGATCGACCCCTCCTATGTAGGAATTGTATTGCTTTGTCCTATCAGTTTGTGAAATTTGAAGTCATTTGCGCTCTTTTTGGTTGTATCTTTTAGTTTTTTGCTAAAGGTAGCACAGAAAAATTAGTACTAGCGACAGTAACAATAGAGTTGTAGTTCCATCTGACAAAGTTTAGCTGTATATCATCCCTTTCCTTTTTTTCAGAAAGACTTTGCATTTTGTAAAGTTCACTTATTTGTCCTGTTGTCTCTTATGGTAGCTGTTGTAAAATATGGCATTTTATGTAATTTATCGAATAATTTACAGGATGACAAATAGTTATAAAAAAATCCTGTTGTTCAGTGGGTTTTCTAATGCTATCAAAAGATCTGGAACTACTTGTTCTCCCAATCCATAAAAATATTTTTCTTTCTCAGCATTTGCTCCTCCGTATGGCATAAATGTGTAAAGGTAAAATGTGTAAAAAAAACCCAAATCAGAAAAGTTTTTCTTTTATAAACATTCTACAGGAATGTCTACCAAAATATCATACCATTTGCTTGTCAATAGCAAGGTTGTGCAAAAATATTCCAAACTGCTTGTTACGATTTTGATGTTATGTTCATAGCATCAAAAAATGAACGCTGTTTGGTAAATTTATAAGTTTTGTCTAGACTTGCATTGTCTGACAAACGCAAGTTTCTTTTGTTACTTCTAAATTTGTTTCTACTCATACATTTTCGTACAATATCAACACTTTGGTATTCGTCCTTGCTCTAGTAAATATCAGTTTATGATTAAATATGATATCCAGAAAGGATTAGAATACCAAAAAAATTATTTGGATCATTTTTGTTGAAACTAAAGTCTAAACGATTATTATCTGGAGAATATGAGAGATATAGATAGAATTTTTTTTTAAATAATAAAAATACTTCCAATGGTGTTTTTCCTTCCAAAGAGTCTCTTAGATTTATGTAACGTTTCACCTTCATTTCATACAGACAACTGAATGTGCATTATTTCCATTTTCTTTTACTTAGGATCTTTTGATTTTTGTACTCGCATTTGTACAAGTTTTCTTTATTCTGTTTTCAAGATACGGCTTGTTACGGTTCGGTTTCGGTACGGTACGGTACGGTACGGTTTCAGGATACTTTATTTATTGTTCTTTATTCTGAAAGAAGCTCTTCAATAATCGCCAATTCCAACACCTATTTCAAATATACCCTGTCCAATGGTATTTCATTTAATAGTGCGGGTTCGTCAATATTTACTATATCAGTCAATTAATCAACTTCTGGCTGGATATACATAGAGTTCAATACACATATTTCTGAAAAAAACAACGCTAAACTCTACCACACTCATAAAATAAAAGTAGATAACTTACCATTTTTCCAGTTCATCCATAATTTCCTCCATTGCCTCTTCCAGTTCACTTTGCGTTAAAAACTTTCTTCCCCCATTTCACTAAATATCTATCATTTGCACTAAACACTATAAATTCCAACTGTTCTATCTAACAACTAAAGTAGAACTGAGTAAAGAGGCGATGCTTTTAGGCAGAATCTAAGAAAAGTTTACTATTGGTGCGTATATAGTACTAATTGATTGATAAATGTGATGAACTTACGCCCTTCCTATGTTTACTTTTTGTTCGTATATAGCGACAATGGTGCCTATATGCACCAATATTATTTTTAGTGAAAGTTATTGTTATCGGAAAATATCTAAGATATTTCAAGTATGCCACATTACTTTAGAGTACTTTAGTAAAAATGTCGGACATATAAACACAACATATGTAAGCATTAAATATTTTTATTCCTCATTGTTTATATGCACGCACTGTTATTAAAACTTATCATAATTTGTATGTTTTAAAAAATATTTCTTGAAAAAAAAATACAAAAAAGTATGAAAAACATAGTTGGTAAAGATTATTTTTTCGCCGGAAAATTTAGGAAATAGAAAATATTGCGACACATAATCTTAAAAATATATTTAGTAGGTTCGTGCGTACCATTGGCCAAAAATGGGTTAAGCTAAAAAGGAATTTTGACTCCAGTTGATTTCAGTAAAACGTTAATTTTATAATAGTATATGAATAATTATTTGATTATTATTCGAATAATTTGATAGTGGTTCACTTCTATTCACGGTTTCAGGTATCGGCGAAAGACGGTGCTACTAAACCCATGCCCATGTGTAAGTTTTGCTTGATAGATCAATAAAAATAAAGTGTTAAGGCCATATGTGACATCAGTACCTACCTGAGGTGTGTAAATAAGATAATGAGACTGTTGAAGTAGCGTTCGATATAGCAAAACTGTTAGCTGAGCCTTTGGAGGAGAGGCAGCCCAAAATATGACGCGTCTTCACTTTATAGTACATGGCAATTCTTTTCGTAAACCGGATTCTTCTAGCTTGTTCTGAAAATAAGTGACAACAATTTTTAGCAACGGTGCACTGTCAAGTTTTGTTTCAGACTTGGACTCAATGCGACGGAAACTTTTCCAAAACTTAAACAAACTTATGGAAACAGTCGTATTATCAAGGCGTCGGGTTTTAAGGTTGTTTAAAGCATTCTCAGAAAGCCGAGATTCGAAGAAGATAAATCTCGCAGTGGAAGGACTTCAACTGCAAGAAGTGATGACCCTTTCATGAGATTTTGACAAATTAATAGGGAATGAAGAAAATCTGTGAAAAAATTGTTCCAAAAAAAAATTAGCAGGCTCAAAAGGACAACAGAAGGGGGACATGTTAAGTTTTTGTGGCGGACTGATATTGACTTTCATTTTCTGGAACGTCATTACTGGTAACCAGTCTTGGATTTTTTAATACGACCCTGAATCGAGAAAAGGGTATTTGTATGAGACCGATCAAGGACAACGTGGTGCTATATCACGACAAATGTGTACTTTGGGGCTTTGCAGCCTCTTATTCACCATAGTTGGATCCTTGTGACTTTGTCTTTTTCCAAGAATGGGAAGATTATAACCGACCAGCTGTAGATGATTACACTGTCCGAGTTTTAGCGATGCTATGTTGAGTGGACTAACCACCTCTAGCGATGTGTGGCTTTTAAAGACTAATCTACAAAGACTAGTTTGAAGGAGAAAATGTAGAATTGAAATTTCTAAAAAAAAAAAATATTAATAATGAGCTCCATTAATTTATATACTTACACACCTCGTATTTACGCATCAAAAATTAAACCCACAAATAATAGATGACACAACTAAATATAGAACGAGCCCCGCTGGGATATTAAGAGTTGTCTAATATGAGTGTTAGAATTTTAAAATGAGGCACAATGATAACTATAAGAGATAGTCGCATAAATTGTATTATATCTTGAAGAAGAAACATTGGCATTATGTTTGTGAAAATAAGGTCGTTAAAATGTCCCCCTCGGCTTCGTCTGGTGGAATGCATTCTGAGTATCACCATTTTGTATTAATTTTTCATTCATATTGCGTGGTGCATCTTCAATGGTGCTCTGAATTATTCGGGGCTTACTTCTGTAAACTAGAGATTTAACATAACTTCACAAAAATTAATCCAAGGGCGGGAGATCGCATGATCTTGATGGCCAGTTGACATTATCATGTTGCCAAATAACGCGAGTTACGTAAGCCATTTAGCTCAGTTGATATGAAAAACTACCACTAAAATGCCTATCAGCATTTTTAATGCGTATCTGACATTTTAATTGTATAAATACCAGTCAGACTAAACATATGCGTCTTTCTCTAGAACGTCGTAGTGTAAAACGCACAATCCTGTATGAATGCTGTAGGGCAGTTCACACCACTGTAAATTTAAATAAAGTTTTTAAAGTGCAGGAAACTTTTCTTGCAATAAATCGATTGCCTGGCGAGATGTGGTATGTCATACATTGCTACGAAGTTCACTATTAATAGTAACACAATTTTCAGAATCGTTACCAAATATCATAATGTCCTATCATCCTTTAGCACAAAAATAGCACCAAACACTGATTTTCTGAGGATGAAGAGGTAATTCCTGAATCATTTAAGGATTTTCATATGCCCAAATCTACATTTATATTTTATAAAAATTATTATTATTATATTTTGAGCGATAGCAAACATAACATAAATTACAGAGCTAATAACAACAGAATTTATAGTGTAAACGATTGCAAAAACAAATTGCAGAAGAGCAGGCCAGAATAACATTGGATATGGAACACCGTTTAGATATGATGAACTAGCAAATTTTAAAATTTACAGAGTATTAATAATTAAAAACCGTTTATTAGAATTAATAAATATAGGCATCAAAAAATCCCTTTTACTACTAGAAACTCCCCTAATAAAAATTCCTTTTACTACTCAGTCAAGTGGCCAGTCCAAATAATAATATTACACTCGAAGAATAATAAAAGTAAACTATATGCCGTCATCTCTCAAATATGTAAGTTTGCGATTTACGACACTTTTAAAACCTACCTTACTAAATTCGTTTTATAGTTTTAATACGATCGTCGACATTTTTCCAAACGTAAAAAGGTTGTTTGGTGCAGGCTTTAAATCGGTCTGTGAAAACTTCAATTGATTAAATCCAAAGCTGAATTTGGAATTTTTCGTTAATAGAAAACATTATTATATTATTCTCCCAGTTCACTAGATTATACTAATTACATGTTATTTCTATTATGTTTAATTATGTGACATTTAGTTATAAATTTCGTAAAAAGAAATTTCCCACATTGCAGATAAACAACATTTATAATATTAAACGCTTTGTTTAGACGTTTTTAATACTGAAAATATTCTTCGATATTTAGGTATTGAATGTTGGTATTTGCAATGCACTAAATTGTTTCACATATTTCGTGTAAGGCTTGGTTCTGTTTAATTAAATATTGATGTTTAAATGACTCAATATTTTAGATTAGACAATAATTGTTTCAGGCATTGTTTCAGATACTTTCAATAATCTGTAGTATTTTTTTACCAAAATAAAAAACTATTACGTATTCAAGTAATGCGCATCATCGTTGTAAAGTGACCGTATGTGGTGATAGAATAAAAGAGTAGAGGCGGCTTTTTGAATGAAATATTGTTTTTCGATCAACTATCGATATATATATATATATATATATATATATATATATATATATATATATATATATATATATATACCAGGTGTCCCATTAAGAATGGATCGCGGCCGTATCTTGAAAACTATTTAAACCACAGCTTTGGGAAAAAAAAATTGTACTAAAAATGATCATGAGAAATTCACCAAAAATATTTTTAAGCTTCTAAAACGACCCCAAGAGGGCGTAACGAGTTAAACATTTTTAAGAATAATTTTTTTTGTGTATTTTCAAGTGTTAACCGAGTAAGAAAAATTCTCAGTTATAATTAGCCATTTGTCTCCTACAACTTTGTTTTATGACATTTTGTCGTAATTTCACGAATAGAAAGGTGGGGTGGAGTTTTACCTATTGAGATAAAAAGTCGTCTAATGTCCGTTTGCCTTAACCGATTTTCCTCAATTTGGATTCATTTAAAAGGCAATTGCTGGGACAATCAGATAATCTGGGAGATAAATTATTTAGTTTATAAATGAAACCGCGAGGTGGCGTTACATTCAACAATAGTTTTTTTGAAGTTTTGTTCAGTTTTTTCAAATGGAATGGTACAGCTTTTACTACATGGCAAGAAAGGTAATTTAAAGAGGAATCATCCAGTAAAAACCCGAAATCGATATCTCTGACATGTCAAGAGATATTTCGATTTTTCTGAAAAAATCAGTTATTATTTCACTACTACCTGCATTAAGTTAAAAAAATATTAATCTAATGTTTGCCTTCCTTCACACTTTACCCAGGCTTAGGACTGGTCCAAATTCTTCGTGCCATATTAATTTGGAGCGTGTTTAAAGGCCCACGGGCCAACAACGAAGATAATAATAATAACAGTCAAATAAAATTAACAGCACAACAGTCTAATAATTAACAGAATTTGAACTTTAACGCCTTTCTAAATGTTCAAAATGCCTTCCATCCTTAGAAATGCAAAGATTTATTTTTCGACGAGTACTAAAAACGGCATCTTCAATTTCCGCCCTTGAAATGCTGGCTATTGAATTTTAAATTCATTCAATCATGTTTTCTCGAGTGGTAGGACGAGTTTGAAAAACAAGGTTTTTTAGTCTTCCTCACAAGTAAAAATCGAGGACTGTCAAATCCGGTGAGCGCGCCGGCCACGAAAATAAACCAGCCCGTCCTATCCAACAATTTGGAAAGGAAGCATCCAAGAAGTTTCGAACCACCTGAGAGAAGTGGGCAGGGCATCCATCATGCTGGTACCACATTTGTCTTCTTGTTTCCAACGAAACATTTTCCATCTTCCTTGTTTTTCAAACTCGTCCTACCACATGAGAAAATATGATTGGAAGAATTCAAAATTCAATAACCAGCATTTCAAGAACGGAAATTGAAGATGCCGTTTTTAGTACTCGTCGAAAAATAAATCTTTGCATTTCTAAGGATGGAAGGCATTTTGAACATTTAGAAGGGCGTTAAAGTTCAGATTCTGTTAATTATTAGACTGTTGTGCTGTTAATTTTATTTGACTGTAGTTGTTATTATTATCTTCGTTGTTGGCCCGTTGGCCTTTAAACACGCTCCAAATTAATATGGCACGAAGAATTTGGACCAGTCCTAAGCCTGGGTAAAGTGTGAAGGAAGGCAAACATTAGGTTAATATTTTTTAATGCAGGTAGTAGTGAAATAATAACTAATTTTTTCAGAAAAATCGAAATATCTCTTGACATGTCAGAGATATCGATTTCGGGATTTCACTGGATGATTCCTCTTTAAATTACCTGTCTTGCCATGTAGTAAAAGCTGTACCATTCCATTTGAAAAAACTGAACAAAACTTCAAAAAACTATTGTTGAATGTAACGCCACCTCGCGGTTTCATTTATAAACTAAATAATTTATCTCCCAGATTATCTGATTGTCCCAGCAATTGCCTTTTAAATGAATCCAAATTGAGGAAAATCGGTTAAGGCAAACGGACATTAGATAACGTTTTATCTCCATAGGTAAAGCTCCCCCCCACCCCTCTATTCGTGAAGTTACGACAAAATGTCATAAAACAAAGTTGTAGGAGACAGTTTGCTAATTATAACTGAGAATTTTTCTTATTCGGTTAACACTTGAAAATACACAAAAAAATTATTTTTAAAAATGTTTAGCTCGTCACGCACTCTTGCGGTCGTTTTAGAAGCTTAAAAATATTTTTGGTGAATTTCTCATGATCATTTTTAGTACAATTTTTTTCCCCCAAAGCTGTGGCATAAATAGTTTTCAAGATACGGCCGCGATCCATCCTTAATGGGACACCTGGTATATAAATAAATAATATATATATATATATATATATATATATATATATATATATATATATATATATATATATATATATATATATATATATATATATATATATATATATATTCCTGGAAAAAAGTATAGGAATTAATACCTTAATGCGTGAGAATGGAACAGTGTGCAAAACGCGTACGGTAATGTTAGAATCAAAGACAACAATACCCACGGAAGAACAAATGCAGATATCCTAGAGGAAGATGTATCAAATGCTATAGAATCGATGAAAAACGGCAAGGCTCCAGGAAAGGACAATGTAACTGTCGAAATGCTTAAAGCTGGTGGTCGGACGTTACATAAAACACTGGCAAAATTATACTCAAAATGCAGAAAAATGCAGAATTGATCCTTTTACATAAAAAAGGAACACAGGAAAATTTAAGGAACTACCGTCCAATAAGCCTCCTCTCAGTAATGTACAAAGTTTTCATTAAGATAATATCTAAAAGAATATTGAGAAAACTGAATGACGCACAACCAAGACAACAAGCAGGATTCAGTAGTAGATTCAGTACAATGGATCACATCCAGCTTGTACAGCAGGCCATTGTGCACAAGGCACAACAAATACACCATGCCACTGTGCTTGGCTTTTATCGACTATGGAAACCATTTAACTCAATCTCAAAGCATATCATAATGGATGCGCTGCTTAATCATGGGGTAGACAAAGCATATGTAAACCTATTAGGATCGAAATATGATGGAGCTACAGCGACAATTCCCCTTGATGATCTTGAAGTGGGAATAATGATATCGTTCTCCTTTCACAAGACCCAGAGGAGCTGCAAATACGCATACAAGAGCTGCAAAGGGTTGGCGAGCCATTTGGCTTAAGAATAAACCTAAAAAAGAATCAAATTATGTCTAATAAATTCGCTGAGGACAGAAGACTTTCAGTTTTAGGAAGGGATTTGGAGATTGTGAACCACTTATATATCTTGGGCAGAGAATTTGAATGAAGGGGGAATACCGTCCGCGAGGTAGAACGGCGTGTTAAATGTGGCTGGAAGGCATTGTTTAAGGCAAGTGTTTAAGAGCAGACTTCAACTTTACCTGAAAAGAAAAGTCTTCGACCAGTGCGTCCTACCCGTTATGACATGCGGAAGTGAAACCTGAACACTTATATTGCAATCAATTTAAAAACTTGGAGTAGCACAGAGGGGAATGGAAAGATTCATGCTTGGCATTACAAGACGAGACAGAAAGCTCTGCACATGGATCAGGGAATAAACGAAAGTGTGTGATATCATTAGAATAGTAAAGCAATTTAAATGGAGATGGGCAGGCCATATAGCGAGGCGATGGGACAACAGATGGACCAAGGCAATTCTGGAGTAGATACCGCCTGATCGCAAATGTCCACGAAGAAGACCGAATGCACGATGGACTGATGACATCGTTAAGTATATGGGACCCGAGTGGCAGAGGAAAGCCCAGGACTGTGAAAGTTGGAAGCATGCTGAGGAGGCCTTCATCCTGCAGCAGTGGATCGACACTGGCTGATGATGATGATGATATATATCCAGTATACCTCGCCTAAGGTACTGGACAGTTTGAAAGTTCCATTAAATATTAATGGACAGCTGCGAATATCTCAAAATAAGCAGCCCCGAACCAAGGCAAAAACTAAATTAATTTAGCCTCTGACTTGTATCAAGCGGTTGAGTGCTCAGCGTCTGTTCGCCAGTGGTGTGGCTGAGATTTACATTCTGGACCTAACCCCTGCAGTGTTGACCTCTGAACCCTCATGGTTCAAACTCTTAATTTTAAGTACAAGATGAAGCGTTCTAGTAAAGTTACCTCAGGAGGTAAACAATCCTCTGCCAGCGTTGCTGGTACAACCGGACTTTCGGATTTTGGGGCGTCCGGGCTTAAACGCAAAATCTTTCAGATGGAGTCGGATACCTCTCTCCAACGTCTCAAACCGAAAACAAAAACCTTTTTTGGAACGGTAAATATCAACCCATTCCTGCACCCAGGAATCTACACGAATTGGGGCAAACAGCTAAATCAGCTGAGACATTAAGCCAGAATGTCTATATGGCCAAGAAACGCTCATTTTAAATAAAAAGAAAGACATCGAGGAAATTGAAAAGAAAGAACGAAACATCTAAAGAAAAATCTCATGCCCCAAACAAATAAATAACACAACATACCTACTTCGATAAAACCAAGAAATCAAACAATACACAGATATGCATAGCGATATGAGAAAAAGAAAACTTAAATTTTACGGACATATAAAACGGATGAAATAGATGTTGAGCTACAATAGAAACAAATAAATGGATTGCTGCAATTAAAGAGGACCTAAGATCAGCAAATATTACACAAAGTGAAATTCAGGAAAGAAGCTGTTTCAGACACAAACTTGACGTTTGAGAGGTTGGCCAGAGAGAAAAACGTAAGAAGATCGGAACAACTTGGTCTGACAAAAGGAAAAAAGTTCACAGTGAAAGAACGGATTCAGTACGAACACAAGTTTTTTGACTTCTTTGGACTGCGTTGTTCTGCGTTGACTGCGAATGTTCATATATTAGGATAGGGCAACTAACCAATGCTCATATATACATATATATATATATATATATATATATATATATATATATATATATATATATATATATATATATACAGTATATATATACTGATATATATACAGTGTGTCGCATTTAAGATGAAGACACCCTCACATTTTCGCTATTTGATGGAATACAAATTTTAATTTTTGCACAGTCAGACAGATTGATGGGTGACATTTTTTAAGATACTCAACTGAAATCTGAACTTTAAACTAAGCCTACTACGAATTCACAAACAGGGTCAATTCTCGCTAATTTGCTTCGCGTTAGATATATTAGAAAAAGTTGTTCAGAATGTTATTCTAACCCCATATACCGAGTTTCATGATAAAATTCGCATTTTTGATTTTTTTATTATTTTGGTCTATACACAAAATTATTACAAGTTTATTTGTATAATTTGATAATTAGTGGGCCATGGTGAGTAAAAACTTGACACATTGTCAATAGTGTCATGTATTCAAATATTTCAGTAAAATAAACAACACTTACAAAGGAATAACTATTTTATTATTATTGGAAAACAATTTTTGGTAATTGATCAAATTTAGGAAAAAGTTTATAGTATATAACAATAATTTTTAATAATATAAATAATTAACTATTAAATGTGATCTCTCACAACTAGTCCTCCGTCTATTCCAATACATTTTTCGATTCTTTTACGATTCTGTTGTAAAAATACGAATTTTATCATGAAACTCGGTATATGGGGTAAAATAATATTCCGAACAACTTTTTCTAATAACCTTTTTCGATATCTCTAACGCGAAGCAAAATATTCAGGATTGACCTTGTTTGTGAATTCATAGTAGGCTGAGTTTAAAGTTCAGGTTTCAGTTGACCATCTTAAAAAATGAGACCTACGAATATTAGTTCGTAGTGTTTCGCGGATGGAAGAATACGCTAGACTATTAGTCCGGGAGTACATCCGATCGTTTGTGTCCCGTTTGTTGGGAACGTGCAGACGTTTCGCCAAGGTCACACTTGGCATTCTCAATGCTTGTCTGAAGACTGAAAGTGTTCAGTTACTTCCGGACTAATAGCCTAGCATATCTATATATATATATATATATATATATATATATATATATATATATATATATATATATATATATATATATATATATATATATATATTTTTTTTTTTTTTTTGATTTGGAGGGGATTAGGAAATCTTCTAAAGACATCCATGTGTTCGATGTTCAGTGACATGGGAATGTCGGATTCATGCCCTTGTTGGAGTCATGCCTACCGACTAAAACCCTTCCCCCTCAAGTATATCTGCTCGTGGCCTGGAAACCGCCGTTAGGCATTACTTCAAGACACACAACAGATTGTCAGTCCAAATTTGCCTTACGTCTTCTCTCGTCCTCTATTTTTGTCCTCATTATTTTCTCCACTATGCCCATTATTCTTGCCCACTGTCTTTTTCCTTCCAAAAGCAGAACGCCGATGTTGTGTTCCGTCACTTCTACATTGCATTCGGCAGCAGTAGCAATCCGAAGTGGTTCCCATCTCGGGCAGTGGAAGATTGTATGGTCCCTTGTATCCACCATCACACAATAGCGACAATCTTTGTCCTCTGACTTTCCCATTCTGTGTAAATAATATCTGAAGGATCCATGGACCGTTATTGCTTGTGTTGTGTAGAAATTTGTCTCCCCTAATTTTCTGTTGTGCCACTCTCTCACGTCTCGGATAAATGTTTTTGCCTTTCCCTCATAGTCGTTCCATTCTTTGTGCCAGGCTTCCAGTAATTTCTGTCTTGCTTGGGTTTTTGATTCCTTTCCCCTTTCGAATATTGTAGACTAGCAACGGCTAAGATGGCCATTGTGGCCACGGTTCTATATGCACTTGTATAGGCGCCCCATACATATATATATATATATATATATATATATATATATATATATATATATATATATATATATATATATATATATATATATTTATATATGAGTCGCTACCTAGTGGGCATACCTGGTCTATACCTGAGGTTCCAGGCAGAATGTTACGAGCAGTCCTGACCGCTACGAGCATTCGCCGTATGATGGCGTGAGTTGTGTGTGATCACGACCCGTCATCAAAATGGCCAGTTGACATGGCCTAACCCCGATCGTCTCTTCCAACTGCTTTCCATGCGTTCGTCTGGAGCTCGGCTGATGACGGCTGAAAGGCTAAAAACCGATCCCGAGAGATACGTGACGTCTTATGGTGCATAGTTGGGCGAAGGCGATCAGTCGCACCACGTGGAGAAAGGGTGAAAGATTTCTGTAATATTTCTCTCCACGGTTTTGTTACACTACCTTGTGGGCATATTTTGTGGGTTTATATATATATATATATATATATATATATATATATATATATATATATATATATATATATATATATATATATGGAGCTACAGCCACAATTCACCTTGATGATCTTGAAGTGTCAATTAATATAGAACGAGGTGTACGGCAGGGTGACGCAATATCGCCTATTCTTTTCTCGGCTGGCCTTGAAGAAGTATTCCGTAAACTGGATTGGGAACAGGATGGGGTAAAGATCAATGGTGCAAACTTAAACCATCTTAGATTTGCAGATGATATTATTCTCATTTCACAAGACCCAGAGGAGCTGCAAAGACGCATACAAGAACTGCAAAGGGCTGGCGAACCATTTGGCTTGAAAATAAACCTGAAAAAGAGTCAGGTTATGTTCAATAACTTCGCTCAGGACAGAAGAATTTCAGTTTTAGGAAAGGATTTAGAGATTGTGGACAGCTTTGTATATCTTGGGCAGAGGATTTCCATGGAGGGGAATACCGCCCGGGAGGTGGAACGGCGTGTTAAATGTGGCTGGCAGGCATTTGGTAGGCTCAACATAGTGTTTAAGAGCAGACTCCCACTTTGCCTGAAAAGAAAAGTATTCGATCAGTGCGTTCTACCCGTTATGACATACGGAAGTGAAACCTGGACACTCACATCGCAATCAATTCAAAAACTTCGGGTGGCACAGAGGGGAATGGAAAGATGTATGCTTGGCATTACAAGACGAGACAGAAAGTCCTGCGCATGGATCAGGGAACAAACAAAAGTCTGTGACATCATTGGAAGGGTAAAACAGTTGAAATGGAGATGGGCAGGCCATATAACGAGGCGATGGGACGACAGATGGACCAAGGCAATCCTGGAGTGCATACCGCTTGATCGCAAACGTCCGCGAAGAAGACCGAAAGCACGATGGACTGATGACATCGTTAAGTATATTGGACCCGAGTGGCAGAGGAAAGCCCAGGACCGTGAAGGTTGGAAGCATGCTGAAGAGGCCTTCATCCTGCAGTGGATCGATACGGGCTCATGATGATGATGATGATATATATATACGTAGCGATGAATCTAAGTTTCATTAACAGTCACTGCTTCCCATAGAAACTCTTTCGTATTGCAGTTATAGGTATCTAACCAGCGCTGTAAAGCGGGGGAGCACTCAATTCCACAATAAGCAAACGTGATACCTATCGCACACTTAACGTTTTCACGTCCAAACGTTGGGGTAGAATGTTCCATTAGGATTTGTCAGAGATATTTATCATATTCCAAATCTGTGTAACCTTCACTCAGGGATCAGCTTATAGGATATCATGGATTTTGTTGATGATTTTGCTAGAAGGGGTCTAAATACTACCTCGTGGCAACTGCGCAGCTTCATTCGTACTGGTTCGACTACATCAGACCTCAGTAAAATACTTATGAATCATAAAATGTCAACGAGCATAATATTTTTCAAGTTTTCTTTGGTTTGAATGATGATATTTACATGCATTCCATGTTTTGTCAAGTAGTGTTTACTATATACACAAAATTTGGGAAACTATCATAACAAAACTAATTCTTACATCGGCTTGAAATTAATGTAGCGTTAGTGAAAAAGAGCTACTGTTGAAGTATACAATCACTTTTGCAACCGCACCGCCACCTATCGAAAAAGTACCAAACATTTCACTCTATCCTCGTATTTTAAATTCAATATGTCGAAGCTATATATCTATAAAGTATAATAAATATTTCGGATTGTTTTAGATATACCATTGAATAAGTGGATAATTGATTGAAGCAAAACATTTTCTTTTAGATATTAAATGTTACAATAGAGATTTTTTTTGGAGGACAAAATACATTTGTACAATTAAAGTAGGTCTTTTTGCTGAATTCCTCAGTAACGATGTCTAATTTTTTTTGCAATAACATAATGTCTTTTATACCATCATAAAATTTACTAGGAGAGTAGCCAGAAATACTTTATTCTTCTAGATGTAACAATATACAATATACTCGATTATTCTTTTAGATGTCACAATTTACAGATAACAATCAATTTAAAATAATTCTTTAAAATAACGACATATATCGTATATAATTCAAACAGAATCCTTTTTATTTTTAGACCCACTTTTCTTTTAACATTCTATTTTTTGTTTAATTTTTTAAATTATAAATTATTTCTTAATGATTAAGTCAAGTCTCTTCATGATCTATCTGAAAGTATGATTCTTCGAACAGAATTTTTAATAAATATTACTCAATAAAAATTGAGAAATTTACATCCCCACTTTCGAAATAAAAGAGGTTTATTTGATATCGTAAGACAAGCAAATAAAGGGCTGTTCGGATCATTTAGTGGTGACTCATACCCATTTACATTCGCCTGGCAATCAGCCGGATATATGTCGTCATCATTGGTATTCTATGAATTCTTCTAATTTGACCGTTACATTTAGTAACTAGTTGCACTTTGCGTAAATGACTTCTCGTTTGTGAACTGTGCAAGCTTCCGGTCACATCTGACCCATAATACCTTATATATAGTTTTAAATACTTTTACATGGCGGACAGAAACAAGCAAGAACTTTTGCCGGAGGCTGAAAACGCCTATAATAGTGAACATGAGAGGTGCATGTGAAGTTAGTAGTCATGAGAATGATTCTGAAATAGAAGTGCCGAATACTGGAGAAGAGGATGATCAAAACAGTATTGAAGAAGACCATAAGGAAACTGAAATCGATACAGGTGAAGGGAATATAGATAAAAATAAGCAATACTTTTTCAAGAAGAATAAATACTAGTGGTCGAAAATACCTTGCGCTAGTAGCAAAACTCGAGCTGAAAACACAATTAGGACGAAGATTCCAGATGTAATTGGTGAGGCATATAGGAACAAACTATCTAAACCCATAAATGCATCTAATTTATTGTTTGATGATCATATGTTGGACATCATTCTTCAGCATACAAACACCGAAAAACTGAATTTCAATTTAACGTCAATTTACGAATCGCATTGAAAAAACTGAGCTGAACGCTTTTATAGGTCTTCTTTTTTATCTGGCACATTCAAATCCAATAACGAAGATGTGAGTTTGTCATGGGCTACGAATATAACGGGGCGTGAGATATTTCGTGTTACTATGACTTTAAGACGTGTTGGTTTTTTGTGTTCAGCATTCAGATTTGATGACAGCATTTTGATTTGATGACAGTATCATGTATGAATACATGATCGTTGTTAGATTTAGGGGAAAATGTAGATTTACGATGTATATGCCCAATAAACCCAACAAATATGGATTAAAAATAAAATGTGTCTCTATAATGCAAAAACACATTATTTACTAAATGCATTTATATATCCCACTCCAAGAAAATTGACAGTTCTCACTTGTTCAACCAATTATAAACAGTAACTGTAACATTACCGGCGATAACTGATTTTCGTCAATAGAATTTGCATCAGAACTAAAAAAACATCTATTTGACATATACAGGAACGCTGCGTAAAAACAAAATTTAAATACCAAGTGAATATATACCTAATAAAGATCGTTCAGTTTTATCAACAATATTAGGCTTTACAAAAGATTTCACCATTTTATCTTAAGTGCCTAAGAAACGCAAAGCTCTTATAATGTTATCCTCGTTGCATCATATAGATACAATAATTTAAAATGAAAAATGTCTTCCTAAATATATCGATTTCTACAATTCAGCAAAAGATAGGGTAGATAGTTTGGCCCAAAAATGTGCCTGTTATAATGTGGGCCGTAGAAGTAGGCGTTGGTTCTTGATTTTATTTTATACGATGGGCAATATAATAGGCGTTAATGCAAGTCTTATCTATAAGAGCGCAAATAATGCATTTACAGAACGTCGAGCATTTATTATCTCCGTTGGAGGATATCTCATAATAGACCATTTAAAAAACAAGGTCACAATACAAACAATTCCAACAGATCTTTGGACATTGATCAAATGTCATATTGGCATAACTACGGAAGCCCCCTAAGCCCCCTAAGCATAACTACGGAATGCCCCCTAACTTTAGGGGGCATTTTTACAAATAGCAAATACCCACAGAAATGTTCAGTGTACTACAAAGATATTTGTAAATGCCATAGTAACAATACTGTCAAATGCTTGAAATGCAGAGACTAAAAGTTCAATAAAAACAGAAGTTACAAATACTTCAGACTTTCGAATTTATATGTATTTGTTGTGTTTTCTTTTATTGCAGTTGACCAATATCTTGAGGGACTTATTTCATGTTTTTAATTTTTTTTAGGTTCATAATATGTATTATGGACGTTATTAAAATGTCTCTTGTTAAAATGTCAACCATTTTCTATATTTCAACACTGGATAGTAAAATGTTTCAATTTTTGTATTTTTATAATACTTGAATATAAATATATATATCTAAATAATTGGACAAAAATATAAAACAAAACCACTTTTGAATATATTTTTTTTTATTATTTTTTTTATAATTATATAATATTAGTGTGTCACCTATGATCATACCTTAATCATCATGCCTTAATAGACTAAAGAAGTCACCATACCAGTTGGGGGTTAATATTATAGTTGTTTATATGTAAATATCAACAATACAAATTTTTCTATTTTTTAATACGAGCGTTGTTATTTATGTATTGGGAATTGGCTACAATGGTGTTGCAAGGAATCATCTGACATGTACATCGTAAAGTTTGACATTATTGACTGTATCAGTACCCAGAACGTTTTGTCACACGGACGCTATCTATGTTGTCTAGTAATTTGAAAATTTCATCTCAGTCAAAAAATGGAATTAACTGATAAGAATTTTCGTGCGATAATTTACGACTTTCGACGTTGATTACCTCATCAACAGTGCATCGATTAACACACTTCAATACTTTTGGCGATAAAGCACCTTCTAAAATTACTGTATATCACTAGTTTAGTGAATTTAATGGTGGTCGTAGTTCGCTCACGGACGAATTCAAAGAAGGTCGTCCAAAATCGGTTGTTATGCCTAAAAACATCGTTGCTGTGAGCGAACTAATAAAGCAAAATCGTCATGTGACATACCGTGAGATTCAGGCATTCCTGGGTATTAGTATTACAAGGTTACACAAGAAGATTTTACATAAACTTTTAGCCGTGAAAAAAATTTTGGATGGTTGGATTCCGCATAATTTGACAATCGGTCAAAAAAAAGACTATTGGTGCAATGAAATGCTCAGAAAATACAATCGTGGTGCGGCAAAAGCGATGGTTAATATCTACACAGGTGATGAATTTAGGCATACGAGCCCGAAAGTAAACAGCAGTCGACTGTATGGGTCTTTCAAAATGAGTCAAACCCAACGCGCCCCTTCGCGCAAGAAACACTTCGAAGCACATGGTCGGCTGTTTTTGTGAGATAAATGGGTTTGTGGCTACAGTGCCACTAGATAATCGTAGAACAATCAATTCTGAAAGGTACACAATCATTTGTTTATCAGAGGTCTTTGAATAAATAAGAAAAAACAATCTGCGACAAAGCATTATTCGCCACTATGGCAACGCGAGCTCACACACTGGTCGTACCGAACAACTCAATATTTGATATGATTGAAGGGCCATTCACCGTACTGTTCTAATTTGGCACAGAATAATTTGTTTTTGTTCCAGTCTGTGAAAAAAAGAAAATCGTTGTCCACATAGTTTATACGTGATCAACGATTTTCGACGCCAGAAGAAGTGGTTGATGCGTTTAAAATGCATATTATGGAGGTACCTAAATCAGAATAGAAAAAGTACCAAAATTAAATTGAAAATTAGTTCAACTATATGAGAAAGTATATCGATCATCGCGGAGAATATTTTGAAAAACAGTAAAACCATTGTCAGTGATAAATATTTATTTCTATTTATTATTCAGGATACATAAATAGCAACCCTCGTATTAATGACAATTTAGTTTATTTTTGCCTTTCAATAATACCGAATTTTATTATAGATTTTATATTTTAGATATAACTAAGTAAAAAATTAAAAAAAATATATTCTGCTAAAGTTTGCATAATAGTAATCGTTTGAAATAGCAAAATTTATTTGAACTGGAACAATGCAAAATAGTGCTAATCATTAAAACATAAATTTTTACTAATTTTTGTAGTTGAAATGTATTTATTAAAATATATTTCACTTTAAGAGCAGCACAGAAAATGTAAAAGAGCTGCTTTAAAGTCAGTTGGCAACTGCATAACGCGCTGCCATTAAAGATTGCTCAACGGTACGTCGGGAAATTTGCGTAATAATTTTTATATTAAAGCTGGGGATATTTAGGAAAGGTCACGTTTCATAATTAAATGACAGATAAGTCAAGAAAAATTTTGAGGAAGAATTTGAATCTTTAACATCAACTCTGCTGCTAATTAAATTAATTATGGCACTCGGCTTCAGATTCTCCTTCGTTAAAAATCTACCTTCAAGTTTTTTCTAATTTAATTTTACATGTTTAATATAATGTTTTTAAAAATAGCCATTACTCTCTGCTATGCTGATGTCTAATACTCAGGATATACACTATTCACTTACAATTTCGAAAAGATTTTAGTTATAAATAGAAAAATATAACTACTTGGGTGAAGTAAGGAAAATATATTGCAACCTGCGATCCTCGGGCAATTCATTGAATCCTGTTCCATAGGATCGTTTATAACATAAAACTTATCTTAATTCTCATATGTTCTCTTTCATATCATATTACGCGATTCCAATCAAGAAGATTTATAATCTTTATATGTATATATATATATATATATATATATATATATATATATATATATATATATATATATATATATATATATATATATATATGACCATTTGAAAAAAGTAAAATAATAATGTGACCCAGCTCCTGGGCCAAATTCTGCCGTGTGACTTTAATGCTAGAATTGGAATAGCAAGAACTCGTGAAGCTGCAACTGGCCCATATGGAAGTAGTGAGAGGGACAATAGAGGTGACAGACTGGTTGATTTTGCTGAATAGTGAACTCGTTTTATAAGAAAAAAATCAACACAAAATGGCCATGGGATTGACAACATCCTTGACCGTTTTAATGTTGGAAGTAACCATAGAATGGTACGAGCAAAGGTTAGTATAAACTATCGAAGAGCACTTACAAGAATGGTAAGATGGAATAAGGGGAAAGTAAAGTCTGGAAAGCTGCTGCAGAGGGGCATTGATTTTAGGATTGCTTTGTTTTTCTGTATTGCAAAACACAGAATAACAGATCAGGATAACAGGATAACAAAATTATCGACAACAACAGAAAAAAGTTCCAAACAATCAAAAATCTCCAATGAGACCATTGATTTAATGAAGAAACGGTCTTATTGGCAGAATCGAGTACGTTGAGCTTTGCAAGACTCTAAGAAAACGTATTCGACAGAAAACGCGCCCGTTCAACATGCAGCTATTGCAAAAAACACTCGAAGAAAACGAAAGAAAAAGAAAAAAAAACACAAGCTGAGAAATGAAAAAACACAAATATTTTCCTTAATGCGTGAGGATGGCACAGTGTTTAGGGAGCATACGGAAATGTTAAAGCTTATCGGAAGATTTTATTCAAAGTTATATAAAAATCAGAACCTGTCAAGGACTGCAGTGCCCACGGAAGAGCAAATGCCAGATATCCTGTTAAAGGAAGTGGCAAATGCTCTAGAAGCGATGAAGAATGGAAAGGCCCCAGGAAAGGATAATGTAACGGTTGACATGTAAAAAGCTGGTGGTCGAGCTTTACATAAAAACCTTGCAAAATGTCTCAGGGATCACAAAATATCCAGCCTATGAAAAAATGCTAAACTGATTCTTCTTCATAAGAAAGGAGCAGAGGAATATTAAAAAAAAACTACCCCCCAATAGCCATTCTATCAGTAATGTACAAAGTTTTCACCAAGACAATATCTAAAAGATAATATATAATATCTTAAATATTAAGAACACTGAATGACGCACAACCAAGAGAGCAGGCAGGATTCTGAAGTGGATTCAAAACAATGGATGATATTCAGGTTGTCCAACAGGCTATAGAAAGACATAATCAATACACCATGCCACTGAGTTTGGCTTTTATTAACTATGAGACGCGTTTGACTCAATATACATTTGACTTAATATCAAAGTGAGCTGTAATGGGTGAATTGTTTCTAGGGGATAGAAAGAGCCTATGTGAACCTACTAGAATCCATGTATAATGAACCTATAGCTACAGTTAACATAGATGACCCTGAAGTTAAAATCAACGTGGAACGAGGTGAACGGCAGGGTGACTCAATATTGCCGGTTCTTTTCTTGGCCTGCCTAGAGAAGGTATTCCATAGTCTGGATTGGGAACAGGAGAGAGTAAAAATGAATGGTGCGTACCTGAGCCATCTTAGATTCGCAGATGATATCGGTTTCCTTTCACAAGACCCATATAAGTTACAAAAACACTTACAAGAGCTGTAAAGTGCGCGAGAACCATTTGGCGTGAAAATTAACCTAAAAAAGGATTAGGTTATGTTCAACAAATTTGCTATCAACACATACATCTACACTACACTACACTACATACATCTTGGGTGGTAAATGATTTTAATAGAGGGTGATATTGCCCGGGAAGTTGAACGGCATGTTAATTGTGGCAGGCAGGCATATGGCAAGCTTAATATAGTGTTTAAAAATAAGCTCTCACTTTGTTTGAAGAGAAAGGTTTTTGATCAGTGCGTGCTGACTGTTTTGACATATGGAAGTGAAACATGGACACTCACATAATAATCAGTTCAAAAGCTTCGGGTAGCACAGAGGGGAATGAAAAGGTGTATGCTTGGCATAGCAAAGCGGGATAGAAAGATCTGCATCTGGATCAAAGAATAAAAAAAAGTATGTAACATCATTGGAAGGGCGAAAGAATTGAAATTAAAGTGGGCAGGCCATATAGCGATTCGATGCGATGACAGATTGACCAAAGCAATCCTGGAATGGATACTGCTTGATCATAAACATCCCGAAGAAGACCAAAAATACAATGGACGGATGACAGAGGAGAACTCAGAATCGCACGAGTTAGATGCAGTCCAAAGAATTGTAAAACTGTATATACACGAAAAGTCTCGCAGAATTTGTCTATCGCGGCCGTTTACCACAGGATGGCAGATCTGCATGTGATTACAGCCACCATTCGACATGGCCGATTTATATGGTTATGACTTTAGTCGTTTCTTCATCCGCTCTCCGGGCGTTCAGCTTGAGCCCAGCTAATGACGGCTTAAGGCTTAATTTAACTAATGTAGAACATAAATGTTGGTGCACTTTTCAAAGAAATATGTTCACAGCAGTAAATAGTAAATTAATAAAAAAATGTCATCTTTAAATAAAAAAATTAAAAAACTCAAAATCAAGCAGGCGAAAGCAGATATTCTAGAAAAGAGCATCAACATAGTAGAAAATCTTTCAACACAGACGTTCGACAATCAAGAACTAGATCTCTTAAATAAAGGCCTCAATTTTGCTTTCCCCGGCATCCCGTAGTGCTTTGGAAGATATGATAGCCGGAATTGAAACTGGTATTAAACACTTACCTCAGTCTTCTTCAGGCAAAATTGCAAAAAATATTTCAAATAAAAGTCAAAATATGCCAAATAATTCTACGATTGTCAAGCGTCTACTAGAGAAGGACTGTTTTTATTTAAAAGCAGATAAGGGGAATAAGGTTGTAGTAATGGATAAATCTGATTATTTTGAATGTGTCGAAAAATTATATTAAGACGTTCCACATAAATGATTAGCTAGGAATCCATTGTCACACATGATTAACGAAGTCACAGATACATTGACATCTTGTAACAACCTTATTTCTCTTTCTCTGAAAACCAAACTATTTATTTTTCATCCAAAGGTGTCAAGATTGTATGCTCTACTAAAAATTCATAGCCCAGGAAAATTAATGAGACCAATTACATCAGCTATTGATTCTCCAACATACAACTTGGCAAAATTGTTATCAAAGGAATTTGAAAATCTACAAAACCAGCTACCTTCCTGTTCTGTGATAAACTCAGCAAAATGTGTAGAACAAGTCATAAACACATATCTACAGAAAGGTGAGCTCTTGGTTCTCTGACGTATCATCGTTGTTTCCGAATGTTCTGATTCCACATACTTTGAAATACCTGAGGGAGTTACTCGAGTTAAACGGTTTTAATAACAAGTGTGTTTCTGAGTACATCTCCTTAACAAGATTATGTATGAAGCAAAATTGTTTTTAGCTTAGTAACAGGTTTTATGAACAACTAGAGGGAATGGCAATGGGCAATCCTCTGTCACGTTCTTAGCCGACTTATCATCATCTTCATGAGTAAATTTGTGACCGAGGCGAAATATGAATTTAATTACTTTTCAAAGGTGTAATTAAGATATCTGGATGACGTTCTTGTAATTTTCGATTCAAAAAATGACCACTTAGATGATTTTATTAAGAACATAAATAGAAAATCCAAAAACATAGTATTCTTGCATGAACTCGAAAACAAAGATATATTACCATTTCTAAATGTTTTAGTCAGTAGAAACAATAAAACTATGTTAGATTTTGATATTAAAAAAAAAAAACACCACCACTTCGAGATATATTCATAACGATTCGAATCATAGCTTCCAAAGTAAGATGACTAGTTTAAATTGTATGGTAAACAGATTAATCAAATTTCGTCTAAACAAAGATAATTGTAATAAAGAATTAAAATTAATTAGGAAAGAATTCGAAGTAAACGGTTAAAATAAGTATATTGTTGATAAATTAATTGGAGAAGTTTAGAAGATTATTGAAAGAATCGTCGACTTTTCAAAAGGGTTAGAATAAAAATAAATTAATGGCAATGCCATTTAATACCCAACTAGCACGAAGGCTAGACAAGATTTTGAAAAAAAGTGGACATTAAGGTTGTGTACAAACCATATAATAAATTTAGAGAAATCCTGGGTAATCCAAAGAATAAAGTAGATAAACATGAAAAGTCTGTGATTTAAGACATTAGTTGGCAAGATTGTTTCCAAATGTATATTGGGCAAACTAAAAGATTCATATTAACGAGTTATAAACAACGCATTATCCACATTATATATGGGAGAAACGAAAAATCTTGTGTTGCCCAACATGTAATCACTGATCACAATATAGATATTAGTAATTTAAGAGCAGTTAAAAGTGTAAATAACAACAGAGCTTTGGATGCGTATGAAATCATCTAAATAGAAAATATAAGGAAACCATGAACCGGGATAAAGGACCTATTCAGTTCAGTTCAGTTATCTTTTTCAATTATTAATGTAACGCTCAGTAAACCTCATGGTTTATGATTTTTATACGCTTAGGTATGCTTATCATATAAATAGAACATAGTTTATTTTTAGAATTAGATTAAATCATATCTTGATGTGATGTTAAAATGGTTAGCGAAACGTGCGTCGACAGGTTTAAAAAAGTGATTTGATGTTTAGTGGTAAATCTCTTCGAGTTTAGTGTTTCACACCAAAAGTTCCAATAGAAAAGTTGATAATGTTACGTATTATAACATTATGGTAAATATAATAACAAAATATGTCCCGTTACAGATTCAGTTAGAATTTTAATACTCTAGCTTTACTCAGGCTGATTAAAAAGAACTCTAGAAGTTTTTATAATAATGACATACACCTATATCAAATAGAAAAATATTAACAATTTTGTCCAAAAAAATTCCAATATTTGAAATTTTTGTTTAAAAAAGTCGTAAACTATAACTCGCAACTTTGAACAGTGCAAATGCAGTCAGTGGATATTTAAAACTAATATGGGACATAAATTACATGCTTAATGTTTTGTAATAATTCCTAAAATCGATTGCTTTCGCGTTTTTATATTATGTCTCTAAATCAGTTCACCAATTTAATATCCCGGAAAATAAATGTCCGACGGGAGGCCAAAAAAATAAATTACGAGTTCCTATGGTTTTTTTATGTTGGCATAAAATGATATAAAACATTATTTCAATACAATAGGTTTTCCACAATAAACAATTTTTCAATTAATTTGCGTTTCATATTTTCACCGTAAATTCTATTATCTTAAAAAAACTATCAGTTTTTTCAATATAAAATATTATTATAATTTAAAGTAAACAAGCGTATTTAATCGTGATATACTTTGTTGCTTTGATATCCTTAATATATTTTTAATATATTTATATGTTTATAGTATGTTATAATATACAATAAATAATTCAGCTTACTAGGAAAATAGTACGAAAGCACCTTTAAGGAATAATTAATTTTTTAACATTGTGATTATGAATATATTTTCTTTCAAAAGCTATTCTATGTAATAATAACAATATTATTTTGATGGTATATAAATAATTTATTACCTATTTGAAAATGACAATTATCAAACAAACAACAAAAAGCTGTCTCTTCATCAACATCTATATTATTGATGGGAAATTTTTTTTTGTGATATGTTTTGTGTCAGCCTATTAAAGTTAATAGTTTTTAGATAGTTGTGTTGAAGTTACTTATCTTAAGGGAAGAGCCCTGGTGCTCGAAAGCCGTTTCCTATGGTTTGCTTCACGCCATCTTTTTAAAATTAGAGCTACGTGTTTTTTACTAATTAATAGATTGTCTTGCAGCCAGTTTTGTGCTTGTTTTATCCACATTCTTTTTATTAAAAAAAAAATACTGCGGGCTACATAAAGTATGATTAGTCACATGTCAAATTTCGCTAACAGAGTAGGACAACTGGCTGTTGCGTTCATCAACAAATAGACTACGCTTCGATTAACCACGGTTTTCATATAAATAGAACATAGTTTAGTTTTAGAATTAGATTAAATCATCTCCCAATGATGTTAACATGGTTAGCGAAACGTGTGTCGAGAAGTTTAAAAAAGTGATTTTATATAAAAGTAAATATCTTCGACTTTAGTGTTTCAAATCGAAGGTTCCCATAGAAGAATAGATAATGTTACATATTATAACATTATGGTAAATATACTAACAAAATATGTGGCGTTACTGATTTATATTCAGTTAAAATTTTAATATTGTAGCTTTACTCGAACTAATTTAAAAGATCTCAAAAATTTTTTGTAATAATGACAAACAACTAGATCAAATAGAAAAATATTAACAATTTTGTCCAAAAAAATGCCATTATTTGAAATTTTTGTTTAAAAATGTATTGCAACTATATTATTGTGTTTAGATATACAAATCTATCTATTCATAAAAATTATTTACCATCATTCACCTGAAATCACCCATTTATCGATTAATTTGACACTCATTTCGAGAAATTTCTTTGCATGATATTGATCCATTTTAATTTTTGGCTTTATTTTCCTCCTTTATTTGTCACCTGGAAATATACATTATGCTAATTGGAATCCATATTACCTATATTTTGTCAAAGCAAAATATTAAAGATTTTTTCTTTCAATTCCTATCCAATAAAAAATATAGATAAAAATGTGTTGATAGCTAGAAAAAGGTCTAAAATGTCGGCCAATGTTCGGTCCATATTAAGCAAAATAATGGCCAAGATTTAAACTATCGCAGTGCCTATAACTTAAAATCGCAGATGACAACAAATGAATCGCAATTTCAAAATATAATTGGTGTTACCCGTAGGACTAACTTTTAGCTCACGAAGATTTCATTCACGCCAAGATTATTTCAAGATTATTGAATTATATTTTCTAATACAATTACAAGCGAATTCCAATTATAAGCGAATAAAATAAAATACTAGAGACACGTTCAATTAATATAATACAAAAATTAATTTAAAGAAAAATAAAATGTAACAATTCTATGCGTCACAATTTTTTAGGGCACTTTGATGGTTCAATCGGCAAGTGAATAACCCTACAACTATAATTATTATGAGCTGTAATCTAATTTTTTATAATACTCTAAAAGGAACCAATAATTTTGCCAATTATTGAGGGTTTTTCATTCTAAAAGCGATTTTAACAATATACATATAAATAATAATTTCAAAGAGATTTACCACTAAATATCAACTAACTTTTTTAAGCTTCTCAAAGGGCATTTTACTAACGGTGTTAGCATCATCAGGAGATTACTTAATACTTCTATATTTTTATTTGATGAAATGTTATACATCTATAATTAACCTAGCCAGTGGCAGCTCGTGAGTTTTTAAAGTTGGAAGGCGTAGAAGAAAATAGTACTGCTGAAGATTTTTTTTCCTTTCCCTTTCCTTCTTTTTACTTTTCATGCTATTAAAACTTTATACATGAGGTGAAGCAGGGAAATGACTTAAAGGAAATAAACTGACCAGAAATAAAATATGGTGTTTTGCTCTGAAAATTTGTGATAAATGCTGGAGGGGCGCCACCCCAACGCCCTCCCTGAACCTAGTCTAATAATGAAACAGCACACTTTATAAATTTTAAAATTGCCAAATCCAGTATAATTTCATTGTATCCCAATACGTACAACTATCGTTATCGGGATGCCGTTTACAGATAAAGTATTACTTAGAAATTTAATTAATAAAAATGTCTGCCGAATGGATGAATATCAAAAACCAGGATTTGCTTCAATTAAAATAGAAAGCCGTTTAAATTGGAAATCACTCGTCAGTTTTAGATGAGTTCAAAAGTTTAGAATAGAGTTTTAACTTGATTTTTGCTTCTATCTTTAAATTTAATCTCATTTCTAATCGGGTCTAACATTAATAAACTAAAACGTAAACGCCAAAGATAATAAACGTATACGTAAGTTATATATAAGATGTATACAATACAAAATAGTGACAAAATCTTATTTGAATATGGACTTATTTAATAGTTATTAATTAATGTTTTTTAACATTCTCCAAAATTGATTAGCAAGTTCTTGGATGCTAAAATAGGCCATAGTTTAATAAACAATATTAATTTTGGACTCCTAATTTTTATCGTGGTCTCCTTGGAAGTAACTGATCTGAAAGAGATTTACAATAAAACACTAAATCACTTAATTTCTTGACAGTAAAGTTCTCGGCACGCTTTTCGCTATCCATCTTAGCATCATCAGAAAATGATTCAATCTAAAATTTTCAGATTGAATCACCTCCTGAAAGTGATAATATCCTGATGAAGCAAAAAACCCATCGAAAAGTTAATTAATTTGATTTGGTGTTTGCTGATAATCTCTGAATTTAATAAAAACCAACTACAAAAAGGAAGTTTTTTAATTGCTTATTCAAAATTATAAAAAATGTTCCGAATGTTTTCGTTTCTTTTCAAAAATTGAAAATCAATTTAACAGAGTCACTTTTATTACCATTTATATAGAGCTCATATTTGAATAAATGAGGCGCACAATCGGCGGTATACTTTTATTACAATAAATATTGACTTTAAAAAGGTAGATAAAATCGGGGAACTGTGATCCAACGATATTTCCATTAACAGATTTTCTATTATAAATTTCACCGGTCCTGAAGTGGAATGATAAAAAGCAATATTAATTTTCTATCGTTAATCTACAATTCAATCTTCGAAATATAGCAGGGATATGGTTTTTTATTACTGAATTATATCGAATCATTCATTTAAAAAGATGATGGATGGACTGAAAAGTCGAGAGTTGTCAGATTATTAACTGTTGCCTTTGGGTTTATATTTTGACGTTCAGCGCTCTTTTAGGGACACTTTTTTATGTTTAAAAATATCTCGTGATATATTGGTGAGTGGGGACTGAAATGAATATAGAAACCAACAATAGTTGAAGGCATCAATGCGAATGTCTCATTTATATACATTTATATTTTAAATATATTTTTTTGGTAGGAGTAGGAGAGAAAAAAAAGTAAAAAGAAACGAATTCACGCCAAAATATATTTTGGCTTCGTGGACATACTAGTTTTATTAGCTAGAAATAGAAATATTATCGGATAACAAAATGCAAAAATAAATACTTAAGGAAAATATAACATAATTGGTTACACATCATATTATATTCTTGCATTTTGAACTAGTCTCTTGAAATTATAGGGTCTTTGGTTTTAGATTTTGATAGCAAACTAAATTGATTTGATAGTATTTGAATAATGACTAAGTTTTCTGTATTTTAACAGGATAATACTGTTTGATGCAAATATTGATTCCGCGGTTTTGCAAAGGTAATAAATCTAAGTAGAAGACATTAACATATTAGTCTCAAAATCCAAATATGATTGTCAATTTCAGGATATTTATTATTACCTGAACAAAGGAACATTAGGTTCCTTACATAGTTTTCTAGATTTTAAAAAAAGCTTCGCTAACTTGGAATACTAAGCTCTAAAGAAATCTTTACAAAATAGAAGAATTGATTACAGATATATGAACTTGAATATAAATATATACCAAAAAACAAATATAACCGTCAAACTAATGTAATATACTGAACCGGTGAAGATAGGATGAGGACTTAGATAGAGAGATGTGACATCATCGAAATTCTTCAGTCAGGCCCTCTATTTAAATAACTGAATATGGAGAAATGCGGGAATAATATAAACGGTCAATCTTTGAACTACCTGAGATATGAAAAAAATATTGAAGAACTAAATGTCCAAGCAGCAACTTTAACTACTGACTGAACGATGATAAAGAGAAACTATGACAAATCAGTTGGAGGAGCAACCGATCACAGTTGCATAAAGGAATATTAAACAAGTCACATAACTCAAATATTGAGACCAAATTATAAAACGAAATTAAGATAATCAAACTGAACAAATAAAGAGAAGAATAGGACTTGCTTGGGTGACATTCGGAACATTATAGTGTTTCTTCAAATATAACAAATATCCATAAAACCTAAAAACTGAAGTATCCAATCAACGTGTCCTTCTTATACTTACATGCGGTGCCCAGATTTGAATATTCATCAAATAGAACGTTGATAAAATAAGGAAGATACAAATATTAATGACAAATGACTAAGACAAATGCTAAAAGATAGACTGACAGATAGAAAGTTGAATGAATGAATACGAAACATAACAAAAGGGAAGAAGATTTCAGCAGAAATAGTGAAAATTAGATGAAAATTTGCCGGCTATACCACAAGACAGAAATTCAAAAGAATACATGAAACGATATTACACTAGAGACTATGGGAACACAACAGAAAGAGAGGAATACCTCAAATGGTATGGATGGGCGATCTTAAAAAATAAGCTGGATCAAATCGATACAAATTGCCTAAGACTGAGAAAATTGTAAAACTAAGGAGAGGCCTATACACAAATTACGATGTTTAAAGCTGATTAGATAGATAGATAGCAATTATTTAAATTAATATATATTTGTTCAACTGTGGAACTAGAATTGTTGAATGGGTAATATATACCATAATTTGTTTGCAATTTTTGTAAAAACTATCATAAATTGTATCGAGAAAGATTCAACAAAACATAAAATATTCTATACATTTTTATACGGGTTTTCCCAGTGTCAATCGCATTTTTGTCCAAATAAAATAAACCTCTAGTGGCGTTTGAGTTCAAACTTATATCTATACCCCTAAATGTAAAAGTAATGTTGTCATAAAACAAACTTTTATAGATTAAGTAATATTTAGAAATGCAATTAATAAATATGTCTGCTCAATTGGTACCGTTTAAATTAAGAATAACTGTCCAGCTCTAGATGAGATAAAAAGTTTAAAATAGAGTTTATCTCAATTCTTGTTTCCATATTTAAGTTTAATCTCATTTCTAATCGGATACGGCATTAACAAATTAAAATATTAACTCAGAAAATATGTCTAAACTCCCCGGTAAAACAAGATGTGACAAAAGTATTTGAATTTATTCCTATCTTTATAAATAACTGATATCATATTTTTGCTCCAACAAATATATATTCCTTCTTTAATATTAAAGTGATTTCAATGCCAAATATTCGGTTGACGGTTTTTAACAGAAACGTTAGAATGAATGACATAAGTCGCGATATAATGACAATTTTAAAATATTATATGAAAAAGGGCTGAAAACAACTCACACCGCTCATGGGATTTAGAGTATGGAGGGGACTGTCCCTATACTCGTTAGGGGGAATGTGGTCTATCAATCCTCTTCGCTCAGTTCTAGTTCAAAAAGTTTCGGGACCTAAAAAAATGAGTTTTGAATGTGCACGACCTGAACTAATCCTAGTTCAGCCCGTGCACGGTCTCTCGATATCGACATTGTAAGAGAAACTTTGGATGCAGCTTCAAAAATAATTGCAGGAGAACTAGAAATATCCCACTCTATCATTAACCGGCATTTGCGGGAAGGACCATCAATCATGAATTATCAGCATAGAAAAAATGTAAATACTTTTGTTATACTCTAGTAATTGTAGGCATTGAATCGCTACAGAAGCAACCGATTTGAGAGAAGCAACCACAAACCAGATATCAATCTACATTTGCCAACTAACAAAAATATGAAATTCAAATTTCAAGTATATCTACTTGAATTTTCGTGGCATTATAAACCGAAAGTAAATCATTGGTTAATGTAGTAATATCTGAACTGATTATGAAAAAGAATCTGGAACCTTTATATATTGAATAGATTTTCTAAGCCTCTTACTATTCTGTGTTTCTAGCAAATATTGAAAATATAATAGAAAAAGTATTAAAATGCGGATTATCGGCTGTCTTCGAGTGAAAAAGGCAGCCAGGGTTTGCTGCGATTGATTGCTAGTCGCCATTCGACTAGCCATCTCGAGGATTTCAACGTATATATATATATATATATATATATATATATATATATATATATATATATATATATATATATATATATATATATATATATATATCCAATAGTCGAGTTGGTCCCTGTCGGGAGCTTGCAGACGTTTCGCCAAAATCTCATTTGGCATCTTCGGTGCTTACTGTCGCGAGGTTTGTGACTGTCTGAGAGACATCAGTTACTTATTACTTATTCTTCCTTGATGGTAAGTTGACCCGAAGGCTTTGACTTGTATTCTCTGCTTTTTTCCGGATGTCGCGACAATGTCGTTTATCCGTAGGGTCTATTTGCTGTTCTTTAGACAAGATTGTGATGACCGACGTGAGTGGTCACTCTGGGGCAACGGCCGGCAATGAAGCTGCCGTGGCTCTGATTAGCGGATTGTCCGAAAGGGATACCATTACTAGGAATTTGTCCAGTAGTCTGGACAGGAACGTCTGAAGCTTTGGAATATCTGTCTCCCGGTGGATATGCGCGTTCCTAACAAACCAGGGAGCGTTGACTATTGTCCGAAGCGCACGTGATTGAAAAGATTGAAGTCTTTTAATCGATGAAGTTGGGAGGAACGGGTACCAGGCCGGATCAAGGACTGATCTGACCATGGACTTATACAGGGTTAGTTGGTTGTCAAGCGTGAGCTCACTTCTTCGATTGATTAAGGGGTACAGCATATGAAACATTCCGTATGCTTTCCCGGTGGGTTTCTTAAGGTGCGAAGACCACGTAAGGACCTTGTCGAACTCAAGTCCCAGATAGTGAGCCGTTTTGGCCCACTTGACCGGGACTCCATGAATGAGAATATTCTAGCGGATTATCGGCTGTCTTCGAGTGAAAAAGGCAGCCTGGGTTTGCTGCGATTGATTGGTAGTCGCCATTCGACTAGCCATCTCGAGGATTTCAACGTCTGCTTTTGCAACCTGGATGTAATCACCCAGGGCGTGTGGGTCGACGTAAAGAAAGCCGTATTATCAGCAGAATCTTTGGAAAGTCCGCCATGTAGACATTGAAGATTACGGGTGCAAGAGGGGAACCTTGGAGTACTCCCGCTTCGATTCGCTGGACTGATGAAAGTGCACCATCGACGAGCACTTGGTCTTCTTTCTCTTTAGTCTTCTTTCTCGGCGGGAAGGTATCCAACTTGGTGCCGATTGTCAGCACTACCGGGTCGTGATCCGAGGTAAGCTCATGGACAACCTGGACTTTTTGGAGGAACGTTTTTATTCCCCTAGACAACCTGGAGCGTTGTTATTCAGGAGCCTGCCAATTTCACCTGAATCGAAGTCATGACAAGCTCTCTGGTACCATGAGGGTAGTTTGACAAGATTACTTTCCAGAACCACCTGTACAGATATGACTTCCGAGGAAGCAAGACCCGTCGGAGGCAGCAGGTTATGTCTGATTCCTCTCTTGTCGAGAATCATCAAACCAACCTCAGTCTAATCAGAGCACTCGTACCGTACAAACGTATTTTCAAGAGCTCCCATTGATTATCTACACTGAACTACACCATGCTGTTTGGGGGCGTGATTGTGACGTCACCAACGGTTTTTCACAGTGATATTGAATGTTTTTATTAAAACAATTAATATTACACGGTTTTTAATAATTTTTTTGCAATTCGCGAACTATTTTTGAAGATTTCGCGGTAATCCTACAGCAGGAATAGTCTCGGGGCACAACAAAGCATACTTTTTGGACCTTTGGGTCGCTATTTAGGCCCTTTCGGGTGTCTATTTAGAAATTCAAGGTGTTCGGAAGAGTGCAGGTGATATTGGCACACCATCATGGCTTCACGCTTATCGACTCAGGGTCCGACGAGATATTTGCAAGGCTCCAGGAAGAGTTCGAACAGTCGCTCCGCGATAATCACATTGTCAATGAGACGGTTTTTGAGCTCAAGAAGCTAATCAAAGACCTGAAAAGGCAAATAGCCAATTTAGCGACTAACATCGACAGGAACGAACAGGAGACCGCCCGCACCAACACGCCGGCGGAAATAAATATCGATTTAGACACGGGTATGTTGATCGATAGCGACTTCCCACCTTTCAAACCCCCAAAAGGAACTCCTTCCCCAGTAAAAACGGATACCGTTACCCCCAAACTGAATCACGATGTCAGCAAAGGCGAAATTCACTCCATCGGTGGAGAACCTTCCGATTCAGACTTCGAGAAGTGCGCGGCCAAGAAAAGGCGTCGCACAAAACGATCTAGACGCTCCTCCGAAGAGAAAAAAAACGAAGAACAGACGCCAAGGAAAAAGACTACCGGAGAGGCAGGTCCTAGCGGTGCCCCAACAGCGGTGCCTACGGCCAAGTTGGCTACGGAACCAAAAGAGACGGTCGCAAAGACGGAAAAAGTACCTCCTGTGGTACTTCAATCTAAGAATCATTATATGAAGGTGATGACCTTCCTAGCCAATGAGAAAATAGGCACGGACAAGGCGCTGAATCGCCCAGAACGGGTGACGATTCAGCCAAAGACACCGCAAGCTGACGGCGTCCCTAGAAAAGGAAACAACTGTATAAGTCCATGGTCAGATCAGTCCTTATTTACGGACATCCGGCCTGGTACCCGTTCCTCCCAACTTCATCCATTAAAATACTTCAGTATTTTCAATCACGTGCGCTTCGCACAATAGTAAACGCTACCTGGTTTGTTAGGAACGCGCAAATCCACCGGGAGACAGATATTCCAGAGCTTCAGACCTTCCTGTCCAGACTACTGGACAAATTCCTAGTAACGGTATCCCTTTCGGACAATCCGCTAATCAGAGCCACGGCAGCTTCATTGCCGGCCGTTGCCCCAGAGTGACCACTCACGTCGGTCATTACAATCTTGCCTAAAGAACGGCAAATAAACCCTCCGGATAAACGACATTGTCGCGACATCCGGAAAAAAAGTCAGGGCCTTCAGGTCAACTTACCATCCAGGAAGAATAAGTAACCGATCTCTATCAGACAGTCACGAACCTCGCGACAGTAAGCACCGAAGATGCCAAATGAGATTTTAGCAAAACGTCTGCAAGCTCCCTACAGGGACCAAATCGACAACCCCCAAAATCGTACTCCCGGAAAAACTTAATACATATTATTCCATCCGTGAAGCAGTACGCACAAACATATCTTTTTGTCGTGATAATATTGCGACGTTGCCACATCCTACAGAGCTAATGCAGTGAATGATTCTCAATTAAAGAAAACATTTTAACACTGTTCACTATATGTGTAGTTAGTTATAGTAAATAAATAATAACAAATTAATATTTGCCAAATGGGCTTTTTCACATACTTGCTTAAAATGTTATTTATTTTCATAGCTTTTTGATTGGTGATTTTATTAAGTTTGCAATTTTTTTTCCGGCGCACCATTAGGTTTTGGACCCTTGTTGCAAGAAATACGATTCATAAAAGTACTTTCCAATTCACTCTGCATGTGTTATATGTATATATATATATATATATATATATATATATATATATATATATATATATATATATATATATATATATATATATATATATATATATATATATATATTATTATTATTATTAGGTGCTTATAGACCCGGTTGGATCACGCAAAGCATTCTGACTCATTTTCGCGTGTTCTTTCTGATCCTCCACACCTCTCTCATCCTTTCTCCGTGGATTCTCTTTCTCTCCTCTGTCCACTTTGTTTCCGATCTCCTCGAAACTTCGCTCTCTGATGCAACGTTCCACATATGTATTTTGTTTCTGTACGTTCTTCTATCCTCAATTTCCGTCGGAACCATTTGAGCCTTTCCCAGATCAGCTCTGACCTGTCTGATCCATGGTACTGTTGACTCCTTGTATGTATGTAAGAATTCTGTTGGTGAGTCTTGTCGGTGGGAGTCTAGTGATATGTCCATAGAATTTCAACCTTCTTTTTCTTATGTCTGCCGCTACGTTGGACATTCTCTGTGTGGTCTTTCGAGAGTGTAGTCTGTATCCTTCCTCTGTCAGTTTTGGGCCGAAAATTTTCCTCATAATTTTGCGTTCTTCTTGTATATATATATATATATATATATATATATATATATATATATATATATATATATATATATAATATTACCATATATCCATAAAAAATTTAGCCATAAAAAGTAAAACTTCCGTAAATATTTATAAATTATTTACTAGTCATATATATTCATTTAAATTAGCTGATATATATATAGAAACCTACCGTAATATTTCTACACCATTACATTAGAAAAATGACTGGATAAAATGAATTAATTGGATATCACATTCACGGCAAAGTCGAAATTTTTATTGATTAACGTTTGATAATTAATAATCCCTTTTATCAATCCACTTCAGATCGGATTACTGGAAAAATCTGTCAATAGGTCTTTTTTGAGTGGGGTACTGTAGCGTGATCTACCTTAATAAAGTCAATGTTTGTTTTAGCAGAGGAATATATAACACGCGTCGCAGTTTCATTGGAGAGTGGTAACCAACCATTGAACGCTTTTTAATAAAAATAAACCTTCATGGATTTTCCATTTTTGTATGATGAAACGAAACAAAATTTAATTAAAATGGATAATTTGTTTGAAATTGTGCAATTATATATAGCTTGAGGTTAACAAAAGAGCGTTTAATGATAATGTAATAATACCTTACATTCTGTCCTATTATTTTTAATACATGTATTTTTTTAATACTTAATCTCCTCGAAATTTCGCTCTCTGATGCAACGTTCCACATATGTATTTTGTTTCAGTACGTTCTTCTATCTTCAATCTTTGTCGGAATCATTTGTGCCTTTCCCAGATCAGCTCTGACTTGTGTGATTCATGGTACTGTTGACTTGACTCCTTGTATGTATGTACGAATTCTGTTAGTGAGTCTTGTCCGTGGGAGTCTACTGATATGTCCATAGAATTTCAACCTTCTTTTTCTTATGTCCGCCGATACGTCGGACATTTTCTCTGTGGTCTTTCGATAATGTAGTCGAAGATTTGTTGGCCGACTTTCTCTGCACATTCCTTGAGGACTTCGAACTGTTTGGTTGCCCTTTTTTTTAAGTTTTTGTTTTTAAGTTAAATTTTTGTTCAGTACTCGCCTGGTACTCGCCAATTTTGTATTGTAATTGTTCTTGTATTCTCCGGAGAAGGCATGCTGAGAGGATTTTGTAAGTGACTTGTAGTAAGGAGATTCCTCTGTAGTTGTTCAGATCTGTTCTGTCTCCTTTCTTGTGCAGCGGGTGGATAAGAGCACATTTCCATTCATCTGGTAAATTTTCTGTCTGCCAAATGTTCGTGATAATTTGCGTGAATTCCTGCAGTAAATTTGGTCCGAGGTTTTTCAATATTTCCGCGGTGATACCATCTTCGCCGAATGATGTGTTATTCTTTGGTTTGCGTATGTGTCTGTGGTTTTCTTCCTGTGTTGGTGGATTCTCAGTGAGTGTGGATACAATTTTCCTTGAGGAATCTTGTGTCGCGTTCGGGGCAATTAAGGAGATCAAAGAAATAGTATGCTAGCTCCTGACAATTCTCCTGATTCGTTAGCGTTAATCTCCCATTCTGCATTCTAAAGCAAAAGTCCTATAAAAGTCTCTCGTGTTATAATTGCGGAAATTCTTCTCTATAGAGTCAAGTTGTTCTTTCATGTACTTCCTCTTAGTCTGCCTGATAATCTTTGCGGTCTATTTTCTAGTCACGTCAAAAAGCTGTTGACTTTCTGGGGATTTTTTAGTATTGTACTCCTGAAATGCGCGTTTGCGTCGCTACAATGCACTTTCGCATTCCGAGTCCCACCAAGGGTGTTTTGTGTTTTTTTTTCATATATATTTATATATATATATATATATATATATATATATATATATATATATATATATATATATATATATATATATGTATATATATATATATATATATATATATATATATATATATATATATATATATATATATATATATATACACTCACTAACTGAATTGCTTAGATAGATAGGACTATTACTAGTAATTCTTAGAAATGTGGAATTTTGATTCTAAGCCGATCGTATATTTAGTTTTATTTTGATAGTTTTTGAGAGCAGATAATTCGATATGTTTGCTATCACGGGAAAAAGTGAATTTCATTACTAATTAAACATTGCTTTTAGGGTGGAATAGCTATAGTCGCAACAAAAAAAAAGTTTTATATGGACTTGATTCTTTCACATTTTATGATTTATAAGTAGATTTCTGAGTCTTGAGATACGCTGTAATACCTTATTACGTAATACCGCTGTATTAGCTTATCACAGAGTAAAAGTTTGAAAGATGGCCAAGGTGATAAACATCTAGAGAAATCACGTACAGAACATTCTACACAAACATTTAGGCAAGAAAAAACTATCAGTGTTAAGATACCGCGTTGGCTCACTACGAACCAAAAACGGAATCGAGTAACTTCTTCACAGTGGCCTTTAGACATATATAAGCGTAATCCAAAAAAGTTTTCGTGGGGATTAGTAAGTGCTGAAGGAACGTGGATTCATCGCTACCTATCAAAACGAAACAACAGACAAAAGAGCGAGTTTTACTCCGGAAATGTGCCTCGAAGAAGAGGAAGACGCTTCCATTGACGGGAAAATCGTATTCTCCGAACTTAGCCCTTCCAAATTCATGCTCTTTCCAGACTTATGGTTGGAAGAAATTCACATCAAATGAAGAGGTCGTTGCTGAAACAGAGGACAGTTTTATAGGGCTCAAGCAGCCGTACTGTTTGGACCGCATAAAAAAGTTGATCGTTGGGTAAAGTAAAAGAAGACTAGGTTGAAAAAGAAATCGATTTTCGATAAATGAAACAAAATTTCACTTAACAATTATCTGACCTTTCGTTCCACCCTGATATATACCATACAGGATATATACCATGCAGGGTGAATTGGAAAGTAGTTTCATGAATCGTATTCCTTGCAACAAGGGTCCAAAACCTTCGCCAAAGGGTTCGCAAGAAAAAAAATTGCAAAATTAATAAAATCACCAATCGAAAAGGTATGAAAAGAAATAACATTTTAAGTAAGTATGTGTAAAAGCCCATTTGGCAAATATTAATTTGTTATTATTTAATTAATTAAGTACAAATATAATGAACATTGTTAAAATATTTTTTTTATTGAGAATCGTACACTGCATTAGTCCTGTAGGATGTGGCAACGTCCCAATATTGCCACGACAAAAATTATTATTTCAAAATTGTGACAAAAATGATTTTGAGTGTTTCAGTGCATGTAGTTCGATTTATAATTCAAAAATATATTATAGACGAGTATAAGGATATGCTTCTTACTTGCGGAGAATCTCTCCAAAGGTCCGAATGAGCTGAGAATATTTTCGGGCAACGATAGCCCGGAAGGACGCTTCCAGATCGCCAGACACTTTTCCAAATTCCTTAAAGACTTTTGGACATGCAGTATGGTTCCACAATTTAAAAATAACGGCGGCAACCAGAAATCAGTTGAAGTCGAGTGAAGTCCAAGAAAACATTTTAGATCTTGTTGAAAAGTATTTTACAAGAAGTACCCAAAGTGTTGCTCAAAAATTTGAAATGTCTTATTGGATTGTATATAGATTATTAAAAGAGCACTTACTCTATCCTTATGATTTTTTCACACAGGCAGAAATATTGTAAATGGTTTATTGGCTAAAACCAAAGGAATCCTAATTTTTGTTCAATATTACTATGCTTTTTTCACGAGGAATGGGGTGGTGGACATTTTGAAGAGTTAATTTAATAAAACAATTAATTGTGTGCTTCTTAGTGAAAAACTGATGTGAAAAATTTCAAATAATTTCTTTAACATTACACAACAATACTAACATTAACATTAAACAAGAATAATGTGTAAATTTTCATTTTTTTGTAATAAAGAAATCAAATTTATACGAAAAAAAAGGAATAAATGACTATAAAAATATTATATTTTATTTTCAAATAATGTCTTAACTGACCAATAAAACATAAATTGAATATCGATAGAGCGATATAAACAAAGCGAAAATAAACGTTGCCATTTTCGGAAAATTCTATCTTGTTTTTATATCTTTAAATATCGCTAAATAGCCTTCTCACTTGCTGATGGGCCTCTAACCCTAATTGCACTACTTACTTCTTAGATTACATGACTTTCCATACCTGTTTTCCGCGAAAGACGGGAAACAACGAGAAAGACTTTCGCAGATCGCCGAGCCACCAATCAGATGCCAGCTCTCTAGTACGCAAATCAGTCAGTAGAGCCCCTATTTGTAGATGTTGTAGTTTTAAATAATAATGATTTAAAACGAATAAAATATAATAATATTTATTAAGATACTTGTTAATTATACGCCCACCCAGCATCGAAACCCCATGATGTATCGAGTTTCGAATATTTTATGTATATCGATTTTCGTATCGATTTTCGAAAATTATATATATATATATATATATATATATATATATATATATATATATATATATATATATATATATATATTATCTACGATTTTGGTTCTGTACATGTTTTTTGTTTTGCTTTGTAAGGAATACGTCAAGACCTATATTTTTACCGATTTTTTATTAGAACTTTAACTATTTTAACACTGCTTTCTTTTTAAAATAGGTGCTATACACCATTTTTTAAATATAAATTAAGCATACCTTTACATATTCAAGTTGCATGAGGATGTTGGCCTATAAAACAAATTACAAGAACATTTGCCTGAACTCTTGCATTGGTTATAAAGGTAAAATCAAATCTCTTGGTCTAAAATGTGGTCTGCAAGAAGTCAAGTTCAAGTGCAAGGAGAAAAGTTGTCAATCAAGTCTTAAAGGCAGATTTTTCAAGTACGTAATTATGGCAATAGTATTAATTTGGCTGTTCTTTTACATTCCCCAAATTACATCGTGAATATTACTTTGTTTTTAAATAATATATGGCAACTTTAATTACACATTTTAAAGAACAGAATCAAGAAATTGAGGAGAATGCTTCCTTTTATATAAAAGTTGTGTCATTCCAACTGTCATAGACCCAGGCATTATAATAGTGAATCAACTAGAAAAAGAGGAACAACAAGCCAAGGAACCAACACAATTGATTCATTCAGCACACTCTCAATGGCGAACTTTTTTAATTATTAATAATAAAAATTACCTAATCTAAAGAATTTGTATAAAGTAGGAAACCAGCAAACTCTAGAAGGTTTTAATACATTAAAATAATAACCATTTCAGATTTATTTTTTATTTTAGAACAGGCACTACATTCACTATCTGTTTTTTTAGATATACTTATGGATTATATTGTTTAATACAATGAAACAATAAAAGGCCAATGTAAACAGTATGTTAGCATTACTTTGAAAATAGTGAAAATTGAACCACCAATTATATTAATCAATAAACCTATAGAAACCAACATGTATATCATTCAACAGCGGGTTTCTTAAAATATAAGAATACAAGTACTAAACTCATGTAAATATAGTTTATTGCCCTGTTCTCCAGTAACCTCCTGAATTTAAATTCTTCAATAAGCATTAAACTACATTCCATTTGGTTCAATTCCCTATGTGAATTCTGCTATATATGATGCTAAAACATTTATGTTTGGCTTCTTCTTTTTTTATTTCCCCGCTTCACAGAGCCCCACATTCTTATTCTAGGATAAAATTAAATAGAAAAACTGTTAAATTAATTTTCTTCATCGGAATCACTGCTAGAGTCGATATATTCATCATTAATGGTAATTATTAAGGGTGTCACTTCTGTAATTATTATTTTTTTGTACCAATCCGCTATGATTCTATTTGTATGGTCTATACACTTCTTCCAGTTTTCTGGAGTAATTTGGTTTAAGGCTTCTTGCCGCAAAGCTAAAATATTGTTATCATTCCTTCCAATATGTTTATCATAATATTGTTTTGCATTGGCCCATATAAACTTTATGGCGTTAAATTCGCACTGGTAAGGTGGTGTACGAAACACTTCACACTGAATTTCCTCATCTACTATATACCTTCTTTCAGTTCTGTATTTTTTGCAATTTGTAATAATTCTAACTTTATTAGGTTTCTTTGAAAATGTTTTCTATGTTTTTTGAAACATAGGTCTGGAATTTTTTCACTTAATGCACTATGATATGGAGCATTATCCATTATTATAAGACATGGTTCCTCTAAATTACACAAAAGCTTATTTCTCAACCACTGCAGAAATAAGTCGTTATTAATTTCCCCATGATAAACACTATTTTTATTCTTTGAAGAAAATACCAGGCCTACATTTATAATAAAGTCATTCTCAGAACCTGCATCTACTACAATAAATCTTTTTCCTTCAAAGCCTAATGGGCGTTTTGCACTTTTTACAGAAGCTTCTTGCCAAAATTTTCAGGATTTCCTTTTGAAAATATCCAAGTTTCATCTAGAAAAACGACTTCACGATATTTTTTTTTTCTACATAAATTTTCTACATACATTCTTAAAATTTTTGTACGTTATGTAGAAATAGTGGCTTTTTAGATCAAATATCTTGTGCTGTTATCGTTTTTGTATTTGAAACCAAACCCTTTGCAAAGAATTATGCTTATGGACATAACTGATTTTTCTGCAAGTTCATGACTTAAACTTGCTAGCGTGATGTGCTTTTCTAGAAGAGGAAAAATAATAAATACATAATAATACTAATAATTTTAAATAAAAGCTCCTTAAAATAATGTTATCAATTTTGTAAATACTTACTCTTAGAATACATGCGATATAATATATCGTATTTCACATTTGCTGCTATCAGACAAATCTAATGTTTTTGCTTTTTCTCGGGGCCGTGTCTTTTGTGGAGACTTTACTACATTATTATTTTGAAGTAAATGCTCTCGGATTCTGGTCACAGTACTCATGGATATATCTAATGCTTGAGCTACACGCTGAAGCAAATAAAAGAAAACCAAATAAAACAGATGTCCTAATATATAATAATAAAATATTTAAATAATAAAAATTGCAAGCTACCAGTAAAAAATTAAAAATGCTATCAAGCCCAATGCACATAACAAAATTACAAGAATTTCTTTGATACATTTTAACCCATATTCCTGTTATAACTTGCAATTTTAACATTTTATTTCAATTTCTGCAGTTGTTACTTTATACTTTCTTCCTGAATTGCTGACAGCGGTATTAGGGGACCGGCATTAGATTTCTCTTTTTCAAAATAGTTCAACAAATTAATCACTAGCTGTTGAGACTGAGAATTGAGTGGTTTGCCCTTCATGGCGATAAAATTATAAACTATACAATATATAATGAAAATATCTTTATTTTATCACTTAAACTGTAGTGTAAATGTTGAAAAACACTAATACGATACAACTTTTATAACCAAACAAACGACAGAAAACGTCAACAATCTTAGGTTATATATATATCTTACTTATCACACGAAATTACGGGTTATAGCTAGGATAACCGATTTTGTTGCTCTCTCTTTTTAACTTGTATGTTAAATAAATGCCTTGATTATGTTTCTGAACTTACTTACAGTAATACTTCTTTGTCTAACACATAGCAAATTTAAAGTAAGGATTTCCTAGCTTTCAGCTTACTGTTCTGACGTAATCGTCAGGTTTCGTGAATCAGACGGTATATATATATATATATATATATATATATATATATATATATATATATATATATATATATATATATATATATATATATACATATATATATATATATATATATATATATATATATATATATATATATATATATATATATATATATATATATATATATATATATATATATATATATATATATATATATATATATATACATATATATATATATATATATATATATATATATATATATATATATATATATATATATATATATATATATATATATATATATATATATATATATATCTTGTGTTATCTAAAAACTGCTGACAATAATACATCGGCATAAATGAAGCCATTTAATGTTCTACAATTTATTTATTTTTTGCAGTAATAATAAATTTCAAAGATTTGCTTTCATTATCAGTAGCGGTTTTCCTTTGTCAAATTGACTATTCTCATCTTGAAAACTTCGATCATCAGTTTTTGTGTAACTGGTTATACTGTTATATATTTTGTTAAACTAATGATGTTAAATTTTTTTAAATTTGTATACAAAATATTTTGCATGCGTACGTATCATTTTAAATTAACCATATCATCAATTTTCTCACAAAACGTCCTAACTGACAAAAATTTGGATGCTGATATATTTTATTAGAGTCCGGGTAATATTTAACAAAGAACTGTTTTGCTTCAAATTTTTCTTCATCAAAAAGCGATGCTTAACATCCGAAATTCGTTTTTTTTTGACTGTTTTGAAAATAACAAAAGTAGCGTCATTTAAAGCACAAAAATTTAGAAACTAGTAGACAGATTGTTATGAAATTTTGACACATGCCTTTGAAGGTTAGCACAATAGACCACTGGTAAGGATTTTTCGTAAGTGACACCATCTAATATATATGTCAAATCGGGGACTTATTGATATATACGATATATTACATGAACAGATTGCTGTTTTCACGAAGTGTTCTAACTGATTTGTAAATGACTAGCTAATTTTGCTTTTGCAACTAGGTCGAGGAAATTGTGGTGTATACTGCATAGATTATAAGACATAGGGTTATAAGACATAAGATCTATAAATACTTCCAAGATTTTTGTCAGTTAGGACGCTTTCTGAGAAAACGGACGATATGGTTAATTTAAATTGACATGTACGTATGCCAAACATTTTTAATACAATGTTTGCAAGACGAGGTTATTCAATTTTATAAAGGAAACCCTTTTTTGGTAATCAAAGCAAATCTTTGAAATTTAATATTAACGCATAAATAATAAGAGAACATGAAATGGCTTTATTGATGCCGATGTATTATTGTCAGCAATTTTTACATCTTACACAATATTTAAAATTTTTTCATTGATCCAAAATAGTGTTTTGTTATATCTTTATGGAATAAGTTTAAAATTATTCTCATTTTTGAAAGCTTATGAAGTATTTTTTGACACAATTTTTACATTGACAAGTCGTTACAACCTATTTTGTTGTCATTTATGCAAATATATTACTATTATAAGTAGGAAATAATAAACGTTGAAATGTGAATACACAGTATGTCGGAAAAATAACGCAACTTTTTAATTAAAAAAAAAACAATCACTTATTTTGCCAAAGGTATTTCTTTTTATTTAAAATGCATGCCTTCATTCAAAATGTAGCCGCTGGACATGTTCACCTAATGTTAACATAGAGTTTTTATGACTATTTACAAAATCTCCCTAATGACCTCGTCATGGCATTTTGGACTCGTGTAACACTGTCATAAAACGTTCCTTTCACGCCCAGTTTGAGTTTCGGGAAAATGAAATAATCACGCGGAGATAAATCAGGTAAATACGGAGGATATTGAAGCCAAAAATCACGAACCTGTGAGATTGTGCATTATCGCGCTACAAAAATCAACTTCCCGGAGCTCGATATTTGGTACTTAGTAGAATGATTCACTTCCACAAACGCTTTATAGCACCCAGATAAGATTTTCCAGTTATATTTTGGCTCTATGGAATAACTTGCTAAAGTATCGTCAGAATCGTAAAAACAAATCAACGTTGTCTTCTCTCGTGACTTTTGGATACGCAATTTTTTCGATTTTGGAGAGCCTGGGGACTCCCACGTAGTACTTTCGATCATTACAATCGATTTCAAGAATGTGCAGTTCTGTCTGGCTATATCAATAAAATCCTTACGTTCAACGCCAGCAATTTCTTGGTCTTCAATTAAGGCGTGAGGAAAAAGTCGAGCACAGACTTTCTGTCTATTTAAACCCTTTGTGAAATTTTCGTGAATCATGACGTATTTAATTCCTCCATTATCTACCTCACAATCACATGCGCATCGTAGGCGATCATTTCACGCACTTTTTCTCATCGCGATTTTTGTTTTGTGGTCTGCCTGGCTTTGAGTCGCCTTTTGAAGCATTACGACCGTTCTGGAATCACTTATATCACTCGAATACATGTGCAGGGGATAAACAATCATCACAATAAACTTTTTTTATTAATTCAAATGTCTCTGTAAAAATATTACCGAACTTGAAAGAAAATATCATATTAGCTCTTTGTTCAATCGTGTTTTGTTGGCGAGGTAATAAAAGGTACTGTCACTTTAAGCGCTATGACTTCACAATCCGTTGATAAATTCTAATGGCCGCTATCTCATCTTGTAGAGATTTACAGCTTTCAGATTATATATTTTGTTTCAATAGATGGCGTAGGTAATAACCTTTAAATTTAAGTTCCATTTATACCAATTAAAGCAAGGTCGAAGCTTCGAAGTGGTTCTAAAAATAAAACCGCTGAGTTACATGTCACTAACGGCTTTTATCATATCAATTATTGAATAAAGTTGATGGAGTATATATTGTATTAAACTGGGACTTAAACAAAACTATAAGGGTTATTTTACAAGTTATATTTCATATAAGGGGCCCCTAAGGTTTTATTGACAGTTTTGCCATTACAAGTTGCTTAGTAATCATCTGGCTTATGGCTCTAGATCATAGCTTCATCTGGTTATAAGGTTAAAAGGCGTCAAATGATGTACATAATTAACAAAGTTCGAACTAAAAATTTTCTGTAAATAACAGTTCCTTCTATAAATTAGCTTCGATTTATACTATAAAACCTTAAAAATCGCATGGAGACCCCAATAAAGCATATAGCATATAACGCAATAAACTAGCAGTTAATTAGAAATTTATTCAAAATCAAAAAGTAGGGCTAGAAATGGCATATATGGATTGCAAAACATGTAGTTAATTGTTTTAGATAAATATAAGGCTAAAAAAGTTAATATAATTAATATTTCAAAAATCTCTATTAAATTAGCATGAAATAGGAGGCTTTGCTTTTATAAATTGCTTAGTGACTGTGTTCGTGTCTTAAACCCCGTTCAAATAGTTCCTAAAATTATATATAGGTTCTAGTTCAGCTATAATAACTTAATACAAAAAAGGTAAATAATATATTAAGTAAAATAGTTACAGATAAAATACTTCGCCTTTTTAATTTATGCGTTAGTAAAGATTACTTTCACTTCAACAATAATATTTTCAAAATACTAATAATGTAAAGATTATTTTTAGATTAAGTGCGATATTTGATAAATTGTGCCCGAGACAATGCAGATCGGCAAAAATACTTAAATTACATTAACAGTACACTGCGGAAAATTATATTTAAAGCAGAAATGGAAAAATATGATACCATTAACTTCTCTATGTATAATAAAGAATGTCATTAAATTAGAATGTGATACTTATGAAAATCCACCTTTTTAGATATAATAATTCCCAAATTCAATAAAAATTCCCTTTTAAACATTATAGAACAGAAAATCAGCCTCGTTAATGCTTGTGTTAACAAAATAGTTTAATTTCAGTTATAATACCTGTAGGTGTTTGAAATCGCATATTCACTCTGGCAACATTGGCGGATCTCGTATTGTGGGTATATTATTTATAAGCTAACGTATATATTAGATCAGATCTCGTATTTGTATATTGTTGTAATAGATCTCATCTTAATAGGTAGATTTCTTGTATAAAAAAAATACTTAAAAATTATCTCTCTATTAACCCCAAAAGTTGGCCATGTTTTAATTTACTAGGGCAAAAAGGAAAATTTAATATAGCTACTCTATCAGCCTATTTATTGGGATCTCGTCTTAATCGTATATATATGTATATATATATATATATATATATATATATATATATATATATATATATATATATATATATATATTTATTAGGCCCGGGTGGACCACGCGAAGTACAATTAGAGGCGTTTGTTGTTGTTAGCCTTCCTTTGCGCCCATACTGATTTCATTCATTCGCTATGAGCTTTCCTACATTTTTCTCTCTGGCCAACCTTCCAAACGTCAACCTTGTGTCTGAAACAGCCTCTATCCTGAATTTCACTTTGTGTAATATTTGCTGATCTTAGGTCCTCTTTAATTGCAGAAATCCATTTAATTATTTCTACTTTAGCTCTACTCCTATTTTCTTAAAATTCGACTATTTGTCTAGTTAGCCTACTCGGATTCATCCGTTTTATGTGTCCGTAAAACTTAAGTCTTCTTTTTCTCATATCGCTATGTATATCTGTGTATTGTTTGATTTCTTGGTTTTCTCGAAGTCGGTATGTTGTTGTATTTATTTGTTTGGGGCTTAGGATTTTTCTTATGATTTGTCTTTCCTTCTCTTCAATGTCCTCGATGTCTCTCTTTCTATTCAAAATGAGCGTTTCTGCCCCATATAGACATTCTGGCTTAATAACTGTGTTGTAATGTCTGTTTGATGTCTCTGTAATGTCTGTGTTGTAATGTTCTTTGTTTTTAGATAGGCATTTTTTGTTGTAAATATTTTGTGTAAGTCTCAATGCCGTTTCCATTTTTTGACATCTACTCTTATTGGCCGCTTTTCCCAACCCATTTTCCATGATTATTTCACCCAAATATTTGAATTCAGAGACTCGTCTGATGTTACCATATTTTGTTTTTAGAAATGGTCTGTTGCAAGTCATATAATGGGTCTTTTCAAAGGAAATTTGGAGTCCTACCTTTTCTGGTGTTTCTTTTAGAATTTCAATCTGTTTCTGTGCCGTTAATACATCTTGAGCCAAAATTGCTAGATCATCAGCAAACGCCAGACAATCAATTTTGATGTTGGTTCTCCCCAGTTTAATAGGCTGGTCAATATTCAAGGCCGACTTGTTTTCACGCCACTCCTGTATTACTTTTTCTAGAACACAGTTAAATAAGAGTGGCGAGAGTCCATCCCCTTGTCTCAGTCCAGTTTTAATTTCGAAGGAATCTGAGATGTCACCCATGAATTTAACTTTTGACCTTGTGTTAGTTAATGTTGCTTTAATAATTGCCAGCATTTTCAGCTCTAGTCCTTGTTCTTTCAAGATTCGGAATAAAGATTCGCGGTCTATAGAATCATATGCTTTTTGAAATCCACAAATGTACAAACGAGATTTTTATTGTACAGTTTTTGATGTCTTAGGATCAACTTTAGATTCAGGATCTGTTCAGGGCAGGATCTGCCCGGTCGAAAACCTGCTTGATATTCACCAATTTTAGGTTCCAACTGTCCTTGTGCTCGGTCTAGTAGACATTGAGATAGAATCTTGTAACAAACTGGGAGAAGAGATATTCCTCTATAGGATATTCCTTACATCCGTTCTATCTCCTTTCTTGTGTAGTGGATGGATTAGAGCATCTTTCCAATCTTCCGGAATCCGTTCGGTTCGCCAAACTTCTTGTAGAATTTTGGTTATTTCGTTGATTGTACCTGGACCAGCGGATTTCAAAAGTTCAGCAGTGATTCCATCTTCACCAGAAGCTTTGTTATTTTTAAGCCGCTTGATTTGCCTAATTATTTCATCTTCATTCGGTGGTAATGAATCTGGGTTTGTTTATTTAGGGTTTAGTGTTGGTAATTTGTTTAAAGGCTCAGGACAGATTAGTATTTGTTCAAAATATTTCACAAGTTCTTTGCAATTATCTTGGTTATTTAGAGCTAATTGTCTGTTTTCCTTTTGGAAGCAAAGACTTTGGGGTTGATAGCCTGTTAATTTAGTTTTAAACGTTTTGTAAAAGTTTCGGGTGTTATTTTTTTGGAAATCTTTTTCTATTTCATTAAGTTGATTGTTTTCATATTTTCTTTTAGTTTGCCTAATTAGCTTCGATGTTTCTTTTCTTACTTCCAAAAAGATGTTATAGTTTATTGCTGTTTTTTGACTGTTCCAATCTTTGAATGCTTTACTTCGGCTTAATACTACTTGCTCGCAAACTTCATCCCACCACAGATGTTTTCTACGTTTTTGTAAAGGGACCAACTTTAATTCTGTTTTAATAATTTTTTGTTTCAATTCTTGCCAGTTCTGTGCTGGTTGTTTATCAAGCTCTTCTGTTAGGGATGGTTTTATTTTCGTTGGGTCGAACTTTGGTATTAGCAGTCTCTTTTGAATAAATTTTCGAGGTTTTAAGCTAAGTTTGATTCTAGTCAAATAGTGATCCGTGTCTATGTTAGCTCCTTTTCTGACTTGAACATTCAAAATCTCTTTATAATTGGGGTACGAAATGGCAACATGATCAATTTGAAATTCACCTATGTACGTGTTTGGGCACCTCCAGGTCTTTTGTATATATATATATATATATATATATATATATATATATATATATATATATATATATATATATATATATAAACTTTTAACGTATGGCTGTGCTGCACAATTGTCGGATCTCGTCTTTATTAAAAATCAGACGACTGTTTATAAATTATGTTGGCGAGACCTATAATTATTTCCTGAAACGTTAATATATATATACACATCACGAACATGTCCTAATATCCTTATTTTATAGCCTCGAATATAGTTATTTTGTGTAAATATGGAAATTCGTAAAATAATTCAAAATTGGCACATGTACAAATAAATTGTCTGTGTATAAAGTTTTCAAATTCAGCTATTTTTTTTTTAATTGAAACTATAATACCACTTATTAGTAATATTATTGCAGTACGTTTCTAGTGTCAACCACAATTTCAATGCAAGGTGTTCAATTTTGAAATTTTAAGTCTTAAAATACGTGAACTTAAAAGGAGAAGTAATTTTTGATGGGTTATGATGTTTTAGACATAATAAATATTCTAATTTTGAAAAAAAAACTTGTCGACGCCAGTGCAACTAATATTAAGGTCAGTAGTATATCTAACATCAGCATATCATAATTTAAGAAACAGTATTATAGTAGGATGATCAAAAACATTAAATATTCCTTAAGGCTAATACCGATAATAACTCATCGCTGATTGTCTAGTAACTAAATAAGCAGGGTGCCGTCTAATCAGCGTGGAACGAAATTGGCAACAAATTGTCATGAGTCCGTTTGGCAGTGCGGGCGTCCGTCGTTAATCTGGCACGTGACGTTTACCGGCCGCTACCCTGTATAGAGGATGGTGGTGGAATGAGAACGGGTGGTGACAGCAGGGCGGTGTCGAACGTAACGATCTCTCACTTAAAGCAGTGATTTATTTAAGTGTTAAAAGTGAGCAGAACCATTAATTTGTTAGGAAGCGTCGGTTGTTCTTCAGCAAATTATCAAAGTGTGAGGATTGATGTTTTAATATCTCTGTGAAAATTGATTGAGTTTTATGCTGGAAATATGTTTAGCTTTATATATAGCGATATAGTTTTATTCGAATTTATATTTAGAGTTTTAAAATATTAGAGTTTTATTTGATAAGAAGAATATATTAATAAATTTCATTATAAATGATAATACTTTCAATATAAATGATAAGTATTAATAATAATATTATATAAGTACCAAAGATAGTAATACACTAAATAAGTATACGAGATTAAATTAAGACATATAGTGTGTCGCATTTAAAATGAAGGCACCCCCATTTTTTCGCTATTTGAAGGAATAAAGATTTGAGTTTTTGAGATATTGATTAGAGTTAATTAGAGTTAAGAAAAGAAAGTTAGAAAAGGTTATTCAGAATATTATTTTAACCCCAAATACCACAATGACAATGACAAAATTCGCATTTTTAATTTTTTCATTATTTTGGTCTATAAACAAAATTATAACAAGTTTATTTTATAATTTGATAATTAGTGTGCCATAAAAAGTAATAATTTGACCGTAATGTTAAATGTCAGTTAGATTATACTTTGCTTCATGATTTTTTTGGATAGTGTATTTGCTTGGCAAAACATATCTGGGTCTAGCATATGTTCAAACTTTTTAAAACCATTGTCATTAACAACATTAAAAGGTTGAAAATCACTGCCAATCATCAATGTCAATGCTCTGTCGAGTTGTTTTTCAATTTTCAATATTCAATTTTCCTTCAAAAAAGGACGTATGAACCTATTTGAGGATCGAGCACTTGAGCATGCTGATGTTGAAGCACCGTTGTTACTCTCAACAGAATACCTTGAGATAAAGTTGGGGTGAAATCTTTTAAGATGGTTATTAAGATTTGAGGTATTTCCGCTGATTTTATACTCCTTTCCACCATTAATATACTTATACACATACGTAATATGACTTACTTTTACTTGGTTCAAAGCGGGCAAAATTTAAAATTTGTCCATTGTAATATAGCTTTTTCAGTGCAACTTTCATAGTAACTTCTGTTTGCTTTTGTGCTCCAAAAACTAACAATAAACTTGTATAATCACCACTCATAACACAAAATAATTTTTATATAGAATAGCAAACGAAACGTCCAGAAAAAAACATAATCTAACTTTTAAATTTTGAACAGCAATAGCAATTAAAATCGACTATCGAAGAATATCGATCGTTAGTAAAACATATCGACATATTTCGACAGTTGAAACTATCGATAGCTATCCATAGTGCCATCGATACTTTTCCACCACAATTTCATACGCATTTGAAACGAACAGTACCAAATATACTATATTGTGTTATTCACTGTCAGTATTTGGTTGAAAAAAAAATATCAAAAAATGCTTGCATTAGAAACAATTCATTGAACGACAGATTATTTGGCCAACCTTGTAGTGAAAATTATGAATATTACAATTGCTTGCTCCTACGCACAGAAGTTTGTTGGCTCTGAAAACCTAATTGTCTGAATCAATCATTTGAGTTTTCAATCTATTTGACTCAGTGCTGGACTTCCTGCTGGACTTCCTTGAAAAACAGCTTTGAGAAAGTGCGCGATAGCTTGATTATATTCAAAAATGACATCGCTTATTAGACATGACTGTTAAAAATATATAATGAAGGCAATTTATAATTGCAAGGTGATGAGTGGATTGTAATTAAAACAAAAAGAAATAAATCTAGGTAGGGGTAACTACAGCTACTTTCCTATATTATCACCAGTCTCTGCAAAATAAAAAGATTTACTTACTTAGTGCCACTTACTTACAGTTGGACATGAATGTGCCGAGTTGGGTTTTAAATTCTTTTGCAAATGCAGATTCCGCGGAGTCATCAAATTTAGAAGAGAAACTCGTAAAACTCACTACGAACAAAAAAATAAAAGTAAAATTCAGAAATAGATACTAAAAGTTCTGGTTTCAAAAATCAATACCTGGATTGTGAGCAATAGCACAGGAATTTTTAATTGCATATCCTTCATCCTATTTAGCTGAGCGTGGATTCAATGCTGTAGCTAATTTTCTGTCTAAGAAAAGCAAGATTTTTTTATTTCTTATTGATTTTCTGTTTATTTTACATTTTTTACTAATTAATTCTTTACTGCATTTGATAGTATTTTAATTAATTTATACTTTGTGATTCATAGTAGATAAATAGACAAATAAAACAGGTATATATAATGTGCAGCAATAGTTTAATATTTGGTATAATTAACTATTATCTTCCATAATTGGAAGAGTTAGAAAGTTGGATTTTTTCTTGTAAAGGGGGCTGTGGTCCAGAAAATGTTGGGAACCTCTGATCTAATCCTTATATACTTCTAATGGCTTTTACTTAGTCATCTGGTATGTATCGATTTCCGGTGTTTTCCTTATTGTCTTTCTAATTAATTACTTAATGGGATACTATGTAAGGCTATTGCGAAAGTTTACATGTTTTTCATTCATTAAGGGTTTCTTTCAGCTATCTTAGTACAGTAATCCATTCTTTATGCCACGTCTTTTCCTAAAAGTCGCTTATGCCCCTGTCGTTTTCATAGATCATCCCATCTCATTTTTTTCGTAATTGTATTATTTGTGATTCTCTTAGTACCCTTGTGTCTCAGATTTTATGTTTCCGTATGCTTTTTCATTTATGGCTTTGTCCCCGCCAGTTGCTTACCCACTTTTAAACATCTTGATCTTCTAAATTTCTTCTTCACTAATTTCTTCATATTTTTAATTTCTTTAAACATATTATTTTATTTAGTCATATTACCATTACCCCTCTAATTTTTCATGTATTTTTATAATTGAATAACAATTCCTTTAATAAATTGAGTTTTCTTTAAGTTATATCAATGTATGTTTTTTAATTAATCATCTCATCTATATGTTTCCTTTAATTAAAGAATAACAAAATTCTTATGCTTTCATCATAAAATATGTTAGGCATGAACATTGTATGATTTCACTGTCTGCTTATATTAATCGCTCAGCAAGGACGTCGATCGATAATAATTCGAACGATATCGATTTAAACGATGTTAAAATGAAACATTTTCGGTTGTTAACAATCTATTAGCATAATTATATAAAATCTAAAATCGCATGTAGTGTGGGTTACTATTTTTTTATTTATTTGCAGTTATATATTATCTCTTGATCAATTTGCCCCAGTACCTTCTGTTAATCGTTATATTTGCCGGTTCCTGTCATGTTTTTCTCTTTTCTTGGCCGATTTTTCTTATAGTGTTATTCTATGTTTCGCGTTTTTCTAGTCTTGCTTCCCATATCTGTTTAGCTCTTTAATTGCTCTAATAAGTTTTGTGTTTACTCCTGATTTGTTGGGGTTGTGTGTTTCCATAGTTGGTTTTTTGATTCCCAGTCAAAAGCTTTCTCCATATCCAAACATTAAAAATATTTTTCTCTCCATTTACTTGTTATTCTATTTATTCTTTCTTTTATTGTAAGTATGTGGCGTTGTGCACCTCTATATTTCCTGAATCCACTCTGTGACTGGTTTTATGTTGGCTTACCTAAAATTTGATTAGAGTATGATTTCAAATATTTTCATTGCAGTGTGTAATAGCCTAATTTGTTTATCGTAACAGCTTTTCCACTTTTCAGTTTATTTATGAGCTCGTTTATTTCTTTTATTACAATGTAATTTTCCTGTTGATTTTCTTTGTTATGTCAGTTTTTGTTATGTCATCATTTTTTTCATCTTTTGATTCTTCCTCTTGCTCGTCGTCTGTTACTACTGTGTTATTTGTTTTCAGTAATTCTTGACAGTACTCCTTTCATATCTCCATGATTGTATTTTCTTGAGTGGATATCTCTCTTTCTTTGTTATTGGTTTTTATTGTATTGGTGTTATTATTTCTGTTAAGATTTTTCTAAAAAAAGCACATTGTAAAATAGCTTTCGGTTACTTCGGATGTTTCTTTTCAGTTTCTCTCCAACTTCGTTTTTTAGATTCGACACTTTTTACATTGTTCTTTATATATCAGGTGCGATCTTTCTATTTTATTCGTTAATGGTTCTATATATACATGTATATATATATATATATATATATATATATATATATATATATATATATATATATATATATATATATATATTTCGTCCTTATTTTAATATGTTCTTTTGCTACTCTATATATACTGTCTCTGAATATAACTGAACTTTACAAAACAAACAATCTAAAGGCGCGAGATTGTATGATATTTTTGGTCAGTTGACATTACCATTTCACGAAATAACAGTTGGTCTTAACAAGGCCACAGTCTTATTGAAATAGAACACTGTCTATATCCACATTTATCAGTTCATGTCAAAAATATTGTGTTAGATCGTGATCTAGTAGACTCTTGCTTCTTCATTATTGTTTACTAATATTGCACATAAGGAATGATCGAATAGAATGGAAGCGGGAAGGTTTTGATGAATCTTAAGAAAGTTAAAAAAATATAGAAATAATTTGAAGAAGATAAAAACATATATGCATGAGCCATGCGATCTCAGTATATTCATAGCATCAATTCCTGCAGTTATGTTGATTGACACACCCACTAAGCCAGAAGTGCGCTTCGTCGGAATATTTTTTTTTCCCAAATTGGTGGTAGACTTCGAACTCTCTAGAGCCCAATTCTTGTATCGTGTATCTTTCCGTGGTGAATTGATACAATGTAATAAACACAGTAACCTACAAGTGACATTTACATTTCAAGCAGTGTTGCCGCTATAACGTTTCAAAGTTCTGACAAGTTTATTGAAAAACACTAAATAACTAGTTTTCTAATAATGATAAATTCTATTTTAATGTTGGAGATTATCTTTTAGCTATGAATATTGCTTACATTTTAAGCAATATATAATAACAACTAAATCGGTGCTTGTTTTTAATCTTATGTAATATGATCTAAAAAATAAAATACTGCAATATTCCTTTCATTAATTAACGAATCATTTATAAACCAGTGAAAACTAAAAATTAATTACTGAACAGCACTGACTTTTAATTTTCTTGTATAATCTGATATTCCTAGATTAAAAAATAATCTCTAGAGAGTTTTAAAGAATTATTTTAGGAGAGTTTTTAACAAGCCCAGATTACCGGGCGAGCTGAAACAATAATCAGATAATTAGAATTCTAGGCTGCAACTAAAAAACCCATCCAAAAAGTTAATGCCTTACTTTGTCAACTTTACGTTAGTTGGTTGACTTCTTAAAAGAGTAGTTGATAAGCAGTACATTACCGAAAATTTTGCTGTCAAGGAGCCGATCTCAAGCATTGGATCTAGTAGACTCTTGTCTCTTCATTGTTGTTTAATAATATTACACTCAAGGAATGGTGGAATGGAATGGAAGCGGGAAGATTTTGATCAATCTTAACCCTTAACTGTTATTGTGGGTTAGTAGTGACCCAGACCAATTTACATTCGTCCGGTAATGAGCCCGATATATGACATAATCATTGGTGTTCTATGAAGTCTTCTAATTTGACCGTTACATTTAGGCACTAGTTTCACTTTGTGTAAACGACTCCTCGTTTGCGAATTGTGCAGGCTTTCGGTCAAATCTGACCCATAATACCTTATACGTAGTTTTAAATATTTTAACTGGTTATCATCAACAGAACTTGCAACAGAACTAAAAAAAAAATTGGCTTGACATATACAGAAACGCTGCTGAAAAATAAAAGAGAAATGCCAATAGAATACCTAATAAAGATCGCCCAATTTCATCAACAATATTTGGCTTTACCAAAGATTTCACCATTTTGTCTTACATGCCTAAGAAACGCAAAGGTGTTATAATGTTACCTTCATTACATCATACAGATACAATAATTCATAATGAAAAATTTCTTCCTAAAGTTATCCATTTCTACAATTCAGCAAAAGGTGGTTCAGCAACATCCCATATGAATGTTTGGACATGAGAAAGCTATCAACGCGATAAGGGCCACCTTTGCTTAACCACCTTTACGGACCAAAAACACCGGATAGCTGGGTTGGAAAATGTAGTAGAAATGCGATGTGTTACGAAAATTTATAGAATCACAAAAAGAGCAAAAATCAGGAACAACACAGTAATCCAATAACTAAATATGCGGCCAGTAGAAGCAATTATTGAAGAAAGACATCTTGCATGCTTAGATCGAATAAATGACGATCGCATTGTAAAGGAAATATAGGAGTTGTAAACATAAGAATAAAATAAAATAAGGCGACTACGACAACTAACTGAAAGAAGAAAGAAAAATATAAAAAAATTAGAAAAAGGCAAAATATATAACCCATTCGAATATAATGTAAATAACAAATAATTGCAAATATTTAGACTCGAATATCGAAAGGTATAGGGAACTTAAACCAAATAAAATTAAAAATTGGATTAAAAGTGTATTCCGTTTGTTTAAATGTTCATAAAAAACAGCCTAGTTTGGTTTTGTTGATGTGCTTAAAGTTATGGATTGTGAAAATGTAGGTTCTTAAAAGTACAATTTGTAATCATTTTTAGCTCCTCCGAAGAATTTCGAGGGCAAAATTTTTAATAATAAAATTATAAATAAAGTTATAGTTATATAATTATTATAACACATTATAATTAAAATATTAAAATATATTATAATTATAGTTTTGTATCATAATAATATTATAATTAAAATAAAACAAACATTTATAGAATGTTCTATAACATAGTAAAAACCAGAAAGAAGAATATAGAAGTTGCACTGAAAAATAATTAGGATTTATATTTTATTTTACATATTCTCTAGGTTATATATCCTCTATCTATTTAAAATTATATATCTTCTATATATTTAAATTTATACATCCTCTACCTATTTTAATTTATATATCCCTTATTTTTTTAATTTAGATATTCTCTATATATTTTAATTTATATTCATATAATTATAGAAATATTATTCATAGTAATTATACAAAATATTAAAATAGTAATCGGTCCTCTTCTAACATTCGGTGTTGGCATAATTTCTTTAACCGACGTAGATCAGTAGCCATTCTTTCAGCCTGTTTTTATCCCATCTTCTTCCTTTAGGATTTTCGCTTTTTTCCTTTTCTTAATGTTTCCTATCTTCTATATAGATTTAACTTTGCTTTTTTCATTCATTCTCACCATATACCCGAACAATATTAATTAACGAGTTTCAAATGCTTGTAATACTGATTTCATGTTGAGCTATTTGCAAAGTAGGTTATTGTTGTGTTATTTCCACTTGTCCCTCATTGCTTATTACCATAACTCAAGCCAATGCTCATCAGCGTGTATCATTTCTGAAATAGGTACGCGCTGCTGTTTGTGTACTCTACTATAGATGTATTCTGTACTATACTTGCATTCAAATCATTTACACATGATTTATGTATTTTATCCATTAATAGCACGAATATAAGTAGACTTGCCTCATCTAACAATTTTTACAAGTTTATTCGAGTATACATTATTTGTTCGCATTACATTATCTTTTGTATGGTAGATACTGCGGGTTTCTTTTACTAAGTTTTCAACTTCACGTTCTTCTGAAATCTGTCATATATTTTCTCTGTGTGCACAATCAAAAGTTCTGGCAAGATCAATAAAACACACACAAGGTTTACTTTCACAAGATATTATTTATACTAAGTATTAAATCTGTCGTCCATCTTGCCGGTCTAAAACCGGCCGGTCTAAAACCTAAAGTTGTGTTAAACTATACTCCAACATTATTATATCATAAAACGGGTGGGGTGTATATAGAGGATGTATATGGGGTGATTTTTTAAGGGTTCGAAATTTAAATTCAAATAAAACAACAACCAAACTACATGCTTTGAAACTATTTATTTTATGTGAAATAAAATTCTATGACATTAACAATTTCGGACAAATGTCGTCGTGGCTACTTCTGACAAAGTGTACTCTATCAATCTAATTCCTGACCACTTTTTCAAGCTATTCTTCTTCCCAAATTTTATAAATGGAAACGATTTCTTTTGGAGGGATATTATTCTTATTGTTCTTGATTTAATTATTATTTTTCACTTCAATAATTACTTGTATATGAGGTTCTAGAATATTTTTTGAATGTGTTATTACTTAATATTTAATGTTTTTATTGATAATATAAATGTACTTTAGCTAACGCAATGTTAATTATCAAGAACGAAAATTGGTCGGAATATCCTTTCAATCTTGGTAAATTTATGTGTAAAATCTATTTAATTTTCCTTTAATTATGTCATTTATTATGTGTTAAATTTTAGCTTATTATGCATGTTCTCTAATAAGCACAAAATACATATGGACAGAAAGTTGACATGGATAAGAATAAATAATAAATTATTTAAAATGCAATTAATGCTTTCTGCAAATCATGTACTCACATAGGAATTTAGATATATTTCATATGAGTATCATAAGAATTAATAATGATGCCCTAGTGAAAGTATATTCAGTTGCTTTACACATTAATGTTGTAATCATAAATGAAAATAGATTTGAATTTTTAATATTGTAACACATCCTTTCCTGCAATTAAATAATTTTCGAAAAATTTTTTTTTTTTAAATTTGTTAAATTTTACTATATAGTAACTTAGAGCAGTAAATTTCTTAGAAAATATTTTACAACAAAAAATGTTTAAGGTAAACAATGACTGAAAAATTTAGCGTTTCGTAAATCAACCAATATTCCACGTCCTTTATTTTACCAGAACTCGTATGAAATATTTATCAGGCGAAATACGATTATGTATTCCATATATAAACCAAGAAAATTCGGAAAGAATAAACCGAACGACAAATATAAACGAAAAACCAAAGCACATCAAGTTCTTCGCCATAAATCCAACATCGTCTGTCTCCTTCTATTAGCGCGGTAGTTTTTATACTTCCAAATTGTTTATGAATTTTGGAAGTTTGCTTTATTGATGTATCTCGCCTTAGACAACGGGATCTCAAACAACTACAAATTGGAATTCCAATTTTTTTGGAAAAGATTGTCAAACGCACAACACTTTTCAACTTTAATAAATAATAAAATAAAAATTCATAATTGATCTAGCAGACAAAACATTTTTTTAAATTAATTGGAAGGGATATTATTTTGATTGTTCTTGATTTAATTTTTATTTTTTAATTCTATGATTTATTTGTACATGGGATTCAGTAATTGCATTGTAGGCCTATAAATTAATAATCCTTACAAAATCCTTAATTTGGTATTTTGGTTCCTGCGTTCTAGTTATTTTTTTTCATGTTGCTTTTTTATTATATGATATAATTATATATATATAACATGATCCAAAATCTGCCAACCCGCATTGGACCAGCGTGGCAGATTACGGTCCATACCTTCAACATGGTATTTCAGTATGTTGAAATATGACAGTACAACCTCAAACACGGCCCTCATTCCCCGGAGGCCAAGGGGCAACTACCTACGGCAGCGGGAAGACCTGCCCCAAGGCAGAGGGTGCTAAGAATCACCGGGTTAGATCAGGCTGCCATTGGACTTTTGACATTGCAACGTTAAATATACGGACTATGAAAACAGAGGCCCGATTGCAAGAACTGTTAATCGAACTTGACAACATACATTGGGATATTATTGGGCTCTGTGAAACACGAAGGAAGGGTGAAGAGTTAATCAAACTGGAACCAACTGGACACGTACTCTACACTCGAGGTACGGAAAATGGCCGATGTGGCGGAATAGGATTCCTCATCAACCGAAAGCTGAAGGACAGTGTGGTAAAATTTGAAAGTACATCCGACCGATTAGCCCAATGCGTCATTCAGCTGAATAAAAAGTTTAGGCTTCAAATCGTCCAAGCTTATGCACCAACTATAAGCCATAAAGATGAGGAAATTGAGGAATTTTATGATGATGTGGCCCAGCTTTTATACAAGGAGAAATGTAGGTACAAAATCCTGATGGGTGATTTTAATGCCAGAATTGGAACAACAAGAATAGATGAAAATGCAACTGGCCCATATGGAACTGGTGAGCGAGACAATAGAGGTGACAGATTAGTTGATTTTGCTGAAGGACAAGAACTATATATTATGAATTCATTCTATAAGAAAAATATCAGCAGAAAATGGACATGGAAAAGTCCATCTGGGCTCACAAGCGAAATTGACTACATCATGACCAACGATAAAACAATATTTACCAATTGTACTGTCCTTAACAATTTTAATGTTGGAAGTGACCACCGAATTGTACGAGCAAGGGTTCGGATTGACTGTCGAAAAGAGCGCGAAAAAATGGTAAGATCAAAGAAGGGCAAGGTGGATTCTGGAAAACTGCTGGAGAGAGGAAGCGATTTTGAGATTGCTTTGTCAAACCGGTTTGCTGCGTTACAAGATCCAGAGGAGATGGAAATATCAGTTCAATATGAAGAAATCGCCAACAATGTACTTCAAACGGCTGCTTCAATAGCACCAGAGGAAAAATGTCTCAAACAAACAAAAATCTCCAGTGAGACTATTGATTTAATGAAGAAACGGCGAGCAATGAGAAATGCAGGTAGTCTTTTTGGCAGGGTCGAGTACACTGAGCTCTGCAAAACTATAAGAAAACGTATCAGAGAGAACACGCGCCGATTCAATATGCAGCTAGTGCAAAAAACCCTGGAAGAAAACAAAGAAATTAACAAAGCTAAACAGAAGCTGAGAAACAAAAGAACGCAAATATATGCTTTAAAGCGTGAGGATGGTACAGTGTGCAGGGCACGTACCGAAATGTTAGAGATTGTCAGAAGGTTTTATTCCCAGTTATATGAAGATCAGAGCCAGTCAGGGACAGCAATACCCACGGAAGAACAATATATAATACCAGATATCCTAGTGGAGGAAGTAACAAATGCTATAGAATTGATGAAGAACGGCAAGGCTCCAGGAAAGGATAGTGTAACTGTCGAAATGCTAAAAGCTGGTGGTCGGACGTTATATAAAACACTGGCAAAATTATACTCAAAATGCCTCAAAGAACAAAAAGTACCTGACTTATGGAAAAATGCAGAAGTGATCCTTTTACATAAAAAAGGAGCACAGGAACATTTAAAGAACTACCGTCCAATAAGCCTCCTATCAGTGATGTACAAAGTTTTCACTAAGATAATTTCTAAAAGAATATTAAAAAAACTGAATGACGCACAACCAAGAGAACAAGCAGGATTCAGAAGTGGATTCAGTACAATGGATCACATCCAGGTTTTACAGCAGGTCATAGAAAGGCACAACGAATACACCATGCCACTGTGCTTGGCTTTTATCGACTACGAAAAAGCATTTGATTCCATCTCAAAGCATGCGATAATGGATGCACTGCTTAGCCAAGGTGTAGAGAGAGCCTATGTAAACCTATTAGAATCGATATATGATGGAGCTACAGCCACAATTCACCTTGATGATCTTGAAGTGGGAATTAATATAGAACGAGGTGTACGGCAGGGTGACGCAATATCGCCTATTCTTTTCTCGGCTGGCCTTGAAGAAGTATTCCGTAAACTGGATTGGGAACAGGATGGGGTAAAGATCAATGGTGCAAACTTAAACCATCTTAGATTTGCAGATGATATTATTCTCATTTCACAAGACCCAGAGGAGCTGCAAAGACGCATACAAGAACTGCAAAGGGCTGGCGAACCATTTGGCTTGAAAATAAATCTGAAAAAGAGTCAGGTTATGTTCAATAACTTCGCTCAGGACAGAAGAATTTCAGTTTTAGGAAGGGATTTAGAGATTGTGGACAGCTTTGTATATCTTGGGCAGAGGATTTCCATGGAGGGGAATACCGCCCGGGAGGTGGAACGGCGTGTTAAATGTGGCTGGCAGGCATTTGGTAGGTTCAACATAGTGTTTAAGAGCAGACTCCCACTTTGCCTGAAAAGAAAAGTATTCGATCAGTGCGTTCTACCCGTTATGACATACGGAAGTGAAACCTGGACACTCACATCGCAATCAATTCAAAAACTTCGAGTGGCACAGAGGGGAATGGAAAGATGTATGCTTGGCATTACAAGACGAGACAGAAAGTCCTGCGCATGGATCAGGGAACAAACAAAAGTCTGTGACATCATTGGAAGAGTAAAACAGTTGAAATGGAGATGGGCAGGCCATATAGCGAGGCGATGGGACGACAGATGGACCAAGGCAATCCTGGAGTGGATACCGCTTGATCGCAAACGTCCGCGAAGAAGACCGAAAGCACGATGGACTGATGACATCGTTAAGTATATTGGATCCGAGTGGCAGAGGAAAGCCCAGGACCGTGAAGGTTGGAAGCATGCTGAAGAGGCCTTCATCCTGCAGTGGATCGATACGGGCTGATGATGATGATGATGATGATATATATATACATATATATTTATGTATATATATATATATATATATATATATATATATATATATATATATATATATATATATATATATATGTATGTATGTAGTTCGAATAAAAAATAATTGTTTGGGAGTTATGTTTTACTTTGGATTTGTATCAATTTTTTTTTCAATTATCTACAGCATCATGCAGTTTTCTACTTAAATAATAAAAATATAAATTTGTATTGTAAATTATGTCAAAGGTAGCATAATTGATTAAGCAGAGAAAGAAATCTTCAATAGCTCAAAACTGCTGATGTTTAGCATGAAAATATGTATATATATATATATATATATATATATATATATATATATATATATATATATATATATATATAGAAATGCCTTTCTTGTCCCAAAAGTTGTCATGTGGTAAATGTTGCCATGTGGTAAAAAGACAGTTGCCATGATCTTTCGTGCTGAAATTATCTGTTTGGCTTTCACTCTGATTGGCGACGATGTGTGCTGCCATTCTATTGACTATTGCTTGGACTCAGGAGTCATGTGAAATACCCAAGTCTTATCTGCTGTAGTGATGTGGTCTAACTAATCTCCTTACTGGTTGTATCGAGTCAAAAATGATAAAAAAACAGCCCAATCTCTTTGTTTTGTGATCGTCGGCATTTGTTTTATGATTGTAAGCGTCAGTTTAGTGATTGTGGGCGGTCTTGGTATTCAAAGAGAACATAATTTTTGATAATTCAGTTTCTCCGAAACAATGGTGTACAAATCTGACGTTGAAACCTGTAGAAATTCATTTAATAACTTTGAAATCGTGCATCGTCTGTTCTCTTGAATGCTGTTGATGAAGGCCTCCCATCATGCTACCAAATCGTGCGGCCCTAAACTCTTCTCTGCCATTCGGGACAATATACTTGATGATGTCCATCGATAGTGTTTTGGTTTTCTTCATGGACGTTTATGATCACGCGGTATCCATCCCAAAATTTTTTTCGTACATCTGTCGTCACATCACGTCACTATATGGCTCGCCCCCATCTATTTCAATTCCTTCACCTTTCCAGTATTGTCACATATATTCGTTTGTTCTCAGGTCCATGAGCCTGTCTTTCTGTCCCGCTTTGTAATTCCAAGCATACACCTTTCCATTTCCCTCTGTACTACCTGTGGTATTTGAACTGATAGTGATATTAGTGTCCATGTTTCACTTCCATATTTCAAATTTTTTTGTCTGTTTGAAACTTTTTTCTGCAGGTGCTATTAGAGCAGCTATATCAAGAACAATGTTGATGAGTTTTTCAAACACATCTGATATAATTTTTAATTTAATCTCTTCTAGATCTTGCAACGTAGCAAAGCGGTTCTACATAACAATATCAAAATCGTTGGCACTCTGCAGCAACTTCCCAGAATTTACTTTGCCCTCCTTCGATTTTACCAGTCTTGTACGTTCTCTTCGACAGGTTATCTTAACCTTTGCTCATACCATTCTATGAAAACTTACAATATTAAAACGCTAAAGGACAACTCAATTGCAAAATATTGTTTTATCATTTGATATAATGTAGTCAATTTCACTTGTGAGACCAGATGAGCTTTTCCATGTTCATTTTCAGCCTATTCTTATCTTATAAAACGAGTTTATAATATACAGTTCTTGTCCTTCAGCAAAATCAACCAATCTTTCACCTCAATTGTCCCGCTCACCACTTCCATATGGCAGTTGTAGTTTCACCAGTCCATTATTTATAATTCTAGCATTAGTTATTTAGTCGGTTAAACCAACTAAAAGTTAGTTAGTCGGTCAGATATACCTTCAGTCAGAATGAGAAATTCAATTCCACCACATTGTGCATATTTCGTTCTTAGTGTAGAGTATGTGACCAACTGGTTTCAATTTGATTAGCTCTTCACCATTTCTTCGTGTTTCACATAGACTATTGTATCACTGTCTATGCTGTCAAGCTCGATAAACAGTGCTGACGGTCGTTCATGCGTTTTCATTATCCTAATATTAAGAGTTGCAATGGCCAAAGTCCTGATTTAACCCGATGATTCTTAGTTCCCTTTGCCTTGGGGTAGGACTTCCTGCTGTCGTAGGTAGTTGCCCCTTGGTCTTCGGGGAATGAGATCCGTGTTTGAAATTGTAAAGGGTTCAGCCGTAATCTGCCACACTGGTCCAGTGCGGATTCCCAGAATTTGGATCATGTTGGTCTGGGGTCTCGGCTTTAAACTGCCCGCCATGAGTTACCATTCCAGAAGCATTTGCTCCAGATTGCATATGATATCCCAGTATATGCTGTCAAGCTCGATCAACAATACTGACGGTCGTTCATCCGTTTTCATTGTCCGAATATTAAGAGTTGCACTGTCGAAAGTCCTGATCTAACCCAGTGATTCTTAGCACTCTCACCCTTGCGGCAGGTCTTCTAGCTGCCGTAGGTAGTTGCCCCTTGGCCTCTGGGGAATGAGAGCTTTGCTTTGACCTGTTCGCCATAAATTACCCCTCCAGGAGCATTAGCTCCAAATGACATAATTAGTTCAAAGCTTTATTCACTTACAGAGGCCTCTTTACCACGGAAAGGTCTGATCCATATGGATATATATATATATATATATATATATATATATATATATATATATATATATATATATATATATATATATATATATATATATATATATATATATATATTTGTTTCCAAATCACTTTGGGTGTCCATCCGTTGATCCTGTGAAGAGTCACGACGTTTCGCCAAAATAGCATTTGAAGAGTCTAACTGTCGAAGCGGACAACACTTGAAAATGCCAAATGCGATTTTTGCGAAACGTCGTGACTCTTCACAGGATCCTTTGTTTGTCCTATGTATGTTCTGTTTTAGTCGGAACAAGATATATTATATACCCCATGATTTTCCAGTGTAACTATGTCTTTGGGGTTTTTTAGGATGTTTGCGACAGTTTTGTGCAGCTTGTAGACTGTTCTGATCTTATGTTTCCTTAGTAGTCTGCCTATGCTCTCTGTGATTCCATTTACGTATGGTAGCAGGACCTTTAGTGTCTTTGGTTCATGATCCTCTATTCTTCTTCGTATTTGGGTTTTCTAACGGTGAATGGCTTTTCTGATACAATTTTCTGAATATACATTTTGTCAATGGAAATTTTTGGCAGATCGTTGCTTCGTGTATGTGGTAGTGTCAGTCGGAAGGATCTGGAAATCAAGGTGTTCGCTAGTGCTTGGATTTGAGAAGGATGATAATTGGATTTGGCTTTGAGGTATCGATCGGTGTGAGTTGGTTTTATATAAACTATGTATTCGAAGGTTCCAGAAAGTTTCCTTGTGATGAGGAGATCCAAAACGACAGTTTTCTTTTCTGTTCGATTTCCAGAGTGAACTGAATTCTGGGGTGGAGTTCGTTTAACTGGGTTAGGAAGTTGTTTAGAAGTTCGTTTCCGTGAGGCCATATTATAAAGATATCATCTACGTAGCGTTTCCAAAGTTTAGGTTTTAAAGGAGCGTTGGCCAATGCCTTTTCGTGACTCTTCATAGAATCAACGATCGACAATGAAGGAATGATATAGAAACTTATTCTACCATCCGTGAATATATTTGATAAATTGAACAACAATATATATATATATATATATATATATATATATATATATATATATATATATATATATATATATATATATATATATATATATATATGCCCACAAGGTAGCGTAACGGAACTGTGGAGGGAAATATTACAGAAATCGTTCACCCTTTCTCCACGTAGTGCCACCGATCGCCTTCGCCGAACTGTCAACCATGCGACGTCACGTGTCTCTCGGGACTGGTTTCTAGCCATTCAGCCGTCATCAGCCGAGCTTTAGACGAACGCAAGGAAAGCAGTTCGGAGAGACGATCGGGGTCAAACCAGATTAACTGGGCATTTTAATGACGGGCCGTGATCGCACACAACTCACGCCATCATACGGCGAATGCTCGTAGCAGTCAGGACCGCTCGAAACATTCCGCCTGGAACCTCGGGTATAGTACCAAGTATGCCCACAAGGTAGCGTAACGGAACCGTGGAGGGAAATATCACAGAAACCTTTCACCCTTTCTCCAAGTGGTGCCACCGATCGCCTTCGCCGAACTGTCAACCATGCGACGTCACGTGTCTCTCGAGACCGGTTTCTAGCCTTTCAGCCGTCATCAGCCGAGCTCTAGACGAACGCAAGGAAAACAGTTCGGAGAGACGATTGGGGCCAGACCAGATTAACTGGCCATTTAAAAAATATATATATATATATTATATATTATATATATATATATATATATATATATATATATATATATATATATATATATATATATATATATATATATATATATATATATATATATATATATATATATATATATATATATATATATATATATATATATATATATATATATATATATATATATATATATATATATATATGTTGTGGTTCAATTTATCAAATATATTCACGGATGGTAGAATAAGTTTCTATATCATTCCTTCGTTGTCGATCGTTGATTCTATGAAGTGTCACGAAAGGGCATTGGCCAACGCTCCTTTAAAACCTAAACTTTGGACGCTACGTAGATGATATCTTTATAATATGGCCTCACGGAAACGAACTTCTAAACAACTTCCTAACCCAGTTAAACGAACTCCACCCCAGAATTCAGTTCACTCTGGAAATCGAACAGAAAAGAAAACTGTCGTTTTTGGATCTCCTCATCACAAGGAAACTTTCTGGAAACTTCGAATACATAGTTTATATAAAACCAACTCACACCGATCGATACCTCAAAGCCAAATCCAATTATCATCCTTCTCAAATCCAAGCACTAGCGAACACCTTGATTTCCAGATCCTTCCGACTGACACTACCACATACACAATGACAAAATGTATATTCAGAAAATTGTATCAGAAAAGCCATTCACCGTTAGAAAACCCAAATACGAAGAAGAATAGAGGATCATGAACCAAAGACACTAAAGGTCCTGCTACCATACGTAAATGGAATCACAGAGAGCATAGGCAGACTACTAAGGAAACATAAGATCAGAACAGTCTACAAGCTGCACAAAACTGTCGCAAACATCCTAAAAAAACCCCAAACACATAGTTATACTGGAAAATCATGGGGTATATAGTATATCTTGTTCCGACTGAAACAAAACATACATAGGACAAACAAAGGATCCTGTGAAGAGTCACGACGTTTCGCCAAAATCGCATTTGGCATTTTCAAGTGTTGTCCGCTTCGACAGTTAGACTCTTAAAATGCGATTTTGGCGAAACGTCGTGACTCTTCACAGGATCAACGGATCGACACCCGAAGTGATTTGGAAACAAATATATATATATATATATATATATATATATATATATATATATATATATATATATATATATATATATATATATATATATATATATATTTATATATATCCATATGGATCAGACCTTTCCGTGGTAAAGAGGCCTCTGTAAGTGAATAAAGCTTTGAACTAATTATGTCATTTGGAGCTAATGCTCCTGGAGGGGTAATTTATGGCGAACAGGTCAAAGCAAAGCTCTCATTCCCCAGAGGTCAAGGGGCAACTACCTACGGCAGCTAGAAGACCTGCCGCAAGGGTGAGAGTGCTAAGAATCACTGGGTTAGATCAGGACTTTCGATAGTGCAACTCTTAATATTCGGACAATGAAAACGGATGAACGACCGTCAGTATTGTTGATCGAGCTTGACAGCATATACTGGGATATCATATGCAATCTGGAGCAAATGCTTCTGGAATGATAACTCATGGCGGGCAGTTTAAAGCCGAGACCCCAGACCAACATGATCCAAAATCTGGGAATCCGCACTGGACCAGTGTGGCAGATTACGGCTGAACCCTTTACAATTTCAAACACGGATCTCATTCCCCGAAGACCAAGGGGCAACTACCTACGACAGCAGGAAGTCCTACCCCAAGGCAAAGGGAACTAAGAATCATCGGGTTAAATCAGGACTTTGGCCATTGCAACTCTTAATATTAGGATAATGAAAACGCATGAACGACCGTCAGCACTGTTTATCGAGCTTGACAGCATAGACAGTGAAACCATAGTCTATGTGAAACACGAAGAAATGGTGAAGAGCTAATCAAATTGAAACCAGTTGGTCACATACTCTACACTAAAAGCGAAATATGCACAATGTGGTGGAATTGAATTTCTCATTCTGACTGAAGGTATATCTGATCGACTAACTAACTTTTAGTTGGTTTAACCGACTAAATAACTAATGCTAGAATTATAAATAAAGGACTGGTGAAACTACAACTGCCATATGGAAGTGGTGAGCGGGACAATTGAGGTGAAAGATTGGTTCATTTTGCTGAAGGACAAGAACTGTATATTATAAACTCGTTTTATAAGATAAGAATAGGCAGAAAATGAACATGGAAAAGCTCATCTGGTCTCACAAGTGAAATTGACTACATTATATCAAATGATAAAACAATATTTTGCAACTAAGTTGTCCTTTAGCGTTTTAATATTGTAAGTTTTCATAGAATGGTATGAGCAAAGGTTAAGATAACCTGTCGAAGAGAACGTACAAGACTGGTAAAATCGAAGGAGGGCAAAGTAAATTCTGGAAAGTTGCTGCAGAGTGCCAACGATTTTGATATTGCTATGTAGAACCGCTTTGCTACGTTGCAAGATCTAGAAGAGATTAAATTAAAAATTATATCAGATGTGTTTGAAAAACTCATCAACATTTTTCTTGATATAGCTGCTCTAATAGCACCTGCAGAAAAAAGTTTCAAACAGTCAAAAATCCCCAATGAGGCCATTGATTTAATGAAGAAAAGTTGGACCATTCCTTATTAGAAATGCAGGGCGTCTTTTTGGGAGAATTGAGTACGTTGAGCTTTGCAAAACTATCAGAAAACGTACTCGAGAGGAAATGCATCGGTTCAATATGCAGAAAGTGTAAAAACTCGAACAAAAGCTGAACAAAAGCTAAGAAATAAAGGAAAACAAATGTTTGCCTTAATGTTCGAGGATGGCCCAGTGTGCAAGGAGCGTACCGAAATGTTTGAGGTTATCAGAAGATTTTATTCAAAGTTATATAAAGCTCAGAACCAGTCAAAGACAACAACGCCCACGGTAGAACAAATGCCAGATATCCTGTGGCATCGAGTGACAAATGCTGTAGAAGCGATGAAGAATCGAACCGAATAACTCTTCAAGGCAGGCTGAGAAAAGAATAGACGATGTTGAGTCACATTGCCGTATACCCGTTCTACAATAATTTTAACTTCAAGATCATACATGTTAATTGTCGTTGTAGCTTCATCATACATGAATCCTAGTATGTTCACATAGGTTCTGTTTATCCCCTGATTAAGTAATGCGTCCATTATGACTTGCTTTGATATTGAATTAAATGTATTCATTTAGCCTTTTGGACAACCTGGATATGATCCATTGTACTGAATGCACTTCTGAATCCTACTTGTTTTATTTTTCAGTGTTCTTAATATTCTGTTAGATATTATCTTTGTGAAAACTTTGTAAATTATTGATAACAGTCTTATTGGGCCGTAGTTTTAAAAATCTTCCCGTGCTCCTTTCTTTTGAGGAAGTATCATTTTAAGAGTGAATTAGGAATCCTTTCCTGGAAACTTTCCATTCTTTATCGCTTCTAAGCATTTGTCACTCCATCCAACAGAAAATCTGGTATTTGCTCTTCCGTGGGCATTGCTGTTTTCAACTGGTCCTGATCTTCATATAACTTTGAATAAAATCGTCTGATAACCTCTAACATTTCCGTATGCTCCCTACACAATGTGCCATCCTCACGCATTAAGGCAAACATTTGTGTCCTTTTATTTCTCAGCTTGCAAAGTTTTCTATAGTTTTACAAAGCTTAACGTATGCGACTCCGCCAAAAGACTCCCTGCATTCATCATTGTCCATCTCCTCTAAATCTTGCAACACAGCAAAACGGTTTGACAAAGCAATCTCAAAATCGCTGCTCCTCTGCCGCATCTTCCCAGAATTCATTTTGCCCTTCTTCGATCTTATCATTCTTTCACGTTCTGTTCGACAGTTTATCCTAACCTTTGCTCGAACCACTTAATGGTCACTTAATAACAGTACAATTGCAAAATATTGTTTTATCGTTGTTTGTTAACATTTGCTGACATTATTGTTTGATCGTTTTATATTTTTGAAATATGGAAGTGAAACATGGACACTAATATCACTATCAGTTCAAATACCACAGGTAGCACAGAGGGAAATGGAAAGGTGTATGCTTGGAATTACAAAGCGGGACAGAAAGACAGGCTCTTGGACCAGAGAACAAACGAATATATGTGACAATACTGGAAAGGTGAAGGAATTGAAATAGATGGGGGCGAGCCATATAGTGACGTGATGTGACGACAGATGTACGAAAAAAATTTTGGGATGGATACCGCGTGATCATAAACGTCCATGAAGAAAACCAAAATACTATCGATGGACATCATCAAGTATATTGTCCCGAATGGCAGAGAAGAGTTTAGGGCCGCACGATTTGGTAGCATGATGGGAGGCCTTCATCAACAGGATTCAAGAGAACAGACGATGCACGATTTCAAAGTTATTAAATGAATTTCTACAGGTTTCAACGTCAGATTTGTACACCATTGTTTCGGAGAAACTGAATTATCAAAAATTGTGTTCTCTTTGAATACCAAGACCGCCCACAATCACTAAACTGACGCTTACAATCATAAAACAAATGCCGACGATCACAAAACAAAGAGATTGGGCTGTTTTTTTATCATTTTTGACTCGATACAACCAGTAAGGAGATTAGTTAGACCACATCACTACAGCAGATGAGACTTGGGTGTTTCACATGACTCCTGAGTCCAAGCAATAGTCAATAGAATGGCAGCATACATCGTCGCCAATCAGAGTGAAAGCCAAACAGATAATTTCAGCACGAAAGATCATGGCAACTGTCTTTTGGGACAAGAAAGGGATTTTGTTAGTGGATATCCTGCCGAGGAGCACAACAATTAATTCTGATGCGTATTGTGTCACCTTGAGAAAACTCCGGCGTGCCATACAAAACAAGCGGCGTGACCTACTGTTTTTCGGTTTGATGTTGCACAAACACAAAGTCTAATCCCGTCTTTTGGATAGGAAGAATTGGATCATCCACCTTACAGCCCAAACCTTGCTCCCAGGAGTTCAAACTGCAGTCATAGATTAGTCTTCTTCACCGGGGATAGATTTCTTCGATGTCGGAATTCAAAAACTTTTTGAGCGGTATGACAAATGTTTGAAGAAAAATGGAAAAATACTCTAATGATATTTATAGCATTTTTCTTTTTACTAGAAAACTGACCTTATTTAAAAATGTACCTCATATATATATATATATATATATATATATATATATATATATATATATATATATATATATATATATATATATATATATATATATATATATATATATATATTTAAGTTTAAGTAGTTTTTTAATTTCTTTGGACTGCGTCCAATGAGACAACAGCAGTCAGGAGTTATAAACCCCCGACCGTTGGGTTCCACAATCTCATGTTAAACGCATAACCTGCGTTTCTGCTAAAATGAACATTCGTTAGTTGCTTGACCGGGAGGAAGCCACACCCATCCCTTACATTGGAGGACACATGTTTAGTCTGTTGTTGGTTAGACTCATCAGGCTACCGACATAAGCTTTCTCGTCAAGAATAAGGAGTGCCTCTCTATCATCAAACAACCCACACTTTCACCGACTTCTCATCGAATGGCTTACAATTGCGGTTTTTTTTTCTTTGGACTGTGTCCAATGAGACAACAATAGTCAGGAGTTATAAACCCCCGACCTGTTGGGTTCCACAATCTTTTGTGGGACGCACAACAATTTAACATAGGAAAAGTGGAAAACCTTGATATAAGGAAGTTTTCCCGACCATACTGACTATGCCACTCTCCTACAGACTACGCTGAATTGACGTAAAAATCTTGCCGAAACAATGACGTATTGTTATTTTAAAAAGATGGAGCTACTCCGTATCTATAACATTGACGGCAAGCGAGCTGTATCTTGTATAATACATGGTATTCACGATTCATAAATTCAAAATGGAGCAAGAGCAGGACGATATTAAACACCAGAATATCTATAAGAATACCTGTCCGGAATACAAAATAAGTCAAGAAACAGTAGTTTTTGTAGCAAAGTAAGCATTTAAACCTCGTGTGATATTGCACAATAATGGTTCATTTCTGTCTCCGCAGTCAAGCAGTGAACATCAGTAAGATATTGGTTTTCTGATCGAGATGGCTACGAAAGATAAAATAAGTAATTAAGAAGGGAGAAAATTTATTTTGGAGTGTATTCAATTATACCATAGCTTACCTGTTTTCTGGAATATTAACAGCGCTGGTTATGGCAATAAAATTAAGAAAAATGAGCAATACGAATAATTGCTTTGTAAATATAAAGAGTTGTATCCAGATGCTGATAAGTCGCAGGTAGTTAAAAGATTTAATTTGTTGCGCACTAAGAAACAAGTGACATAATGGAGCCTACATTGTGATATTTTGACGAAATGAAGTTTCTAATACGTGATAAAGTACCAAGTATTTCACAAAATAGAGTTGATAGTATTCAGTAATTGTTTAATTAGATATTGAATTGTTCTGAAGATGGTTCGTTTCTGATCCGAAACGTTGACAAAACAATAAAATGTTGTTATTCGTTGTTAATGACTTTTGGTTTCGTTAGGTTCATTCTGAGACCTCTGTTGGCTGACACGAGATGGAGCTCATCAAGCATTTTTTGAATATCTTTATGATTGTTTGATATTATTATGATATCCGCAAGTCTAAGATGGTTCAAAAGGTTTGCCATTTATATTCATTCCCATATCTTCTCAATTTAGTTCTTTAAAAATGCCTTCTAAGGCCAACGTGAATAGTTTAGGAGACTATATGTATGTTACCTTGTCTTACCCCATTATTGATCTTAATGGGTTTTGTATGAGTATGAGTATCCATTTGTACTGTCATTTCAGATTTTCTGTTAATATTCTGTATCAGGGTTCTATAGCGGTGATCTATTCTGCTTTTGACAAGGCTCTCTTATATTTTCATTTTGGTATTTTATTTTGATATTTTGGTACATGTTTGTAATCGAATCATAAAAAATTTGGTGAATCGCAAAAGTTAATGTTGAACGGCCTTTGGTGCCGTTCTGCGCACTTTCACACAAGAGTATTTCTATCGACCATTTCAATCTTCGTAAAATAATATAGTCATCTTGATCATCTACCCCAGTCTTCCGGTAGGTTAGTTTTAACTATTTGTTTATATACAAAACTAAAACATCGAGAATCATACACGGACATTCCCTATATTGCAGTAACTTTGAGTGGAATACTAATTTGTGGCGTCGGCACATTATTGCGGAAAAAAATTGGAAAGAAAATAATAAATCGTATTGTAATTAAGGCCTATATAAAGATACACTTTCTAAAAAACTAATCAGTGGAATATTTTCTTGTAGACTTGCTTAAACTAAAAAAATCAACAAAATTAATTATTTTTTAATAAAAATCCAATACAATTATACTGCCGTTTTTTACCATCTGTGGATATGGCCACTCCGCAAGTTCAGTTATAAATTTCTCAATTAGAATAGAGCAAACTAAAACAGTCTTTATTCTTTGTAACAAAAAGAAATTAACAATTGTAATATTATCTAGGAACATTAGTTTCGTTCAGATCATTTATACTCTAATGACTAAGTCTAAGTAGTCTTATCACAATGAGGGTAACAAAACACTTTTTATATTCTTTTGTTAGTTCCATACACTCCTTGTGGAACACATTTACCACATTTGCCACACTGTCGCATGTTTGATAAACATTCTTTCTTGATAATCGCAAGCAGCTTTTGCCGAGATCTTAGCCCTCTTTCCTTTTCCTTTACCTTTATAAAATCCCTGTCTTTTCTTTAAACCTTTAATATCCTTGTTTGCTTCTTTGTTACTAGTTTTTCTTGTTGTCTTTAGTTTTTTATTTTCTTTCGCTTTTTTCTTAGCCTCAAATATGTCCTTAGTAATTCCCTGGCGTTTATAATTAAATGCTTTTCTTCTTGGTTTATTCTTTATTACAGCATAGTTAGGTGTCAGTAAAAGCTTTTGAAAAGCATATTCCTTAGTGCTATGTCATCATCTGGGTTAGTCAGGACATATTTTTACTCTTCAGAATAATATATAATCCTTTGGGTGTAAGAAGATCTCAACAGTAGCGGAGTTATATGATGATAAGTACTTGTCTCTATATCTGTTTCAGATTCTGAGCTATAAACTATTGGACGTTTACTGGCCATCCAGTTGATGGTTTTGGAGAGACGTAATTTCTATGTACTACTTTAACTCCCTTGGTGTTGTTTCATAACCTATACTGATAGCGCGGTCTATATTATCTGCAAACCTTTCAAAAGTTGTGACGATGCTATTATTTTCCAGAATTTGCGAACGTTCTTGAAGAGTATTAATATAACAGTGTGGACTAACAGTATCTACAGAATCATCGTCATTTCTTACCTTGGCTGAATCAGATTCATTATCCGAAACTAATGGAGAATCACCGTTATTATGGAACTGCAATTCTACTGGTTAATTAGGGGTTTTGTTATCTAAATAATAAGTGGTATAAGACCCTTTACAGCTAGTGGTTGCGAGGGCCGCATTTCTATTAATACAGAAGGCGCAAATGCCTAATAGGGTCAACATTTCTAGATTTAATAGATATAAGCTTTCATGAATTAAACATTTTGACTCAACTCTGGTGAAGATTGCATTAAAACTAGTTTTAATGCAAAAAATCTAATAAACCACGATAAGTGAATATATATTCGATAATAATCCAAAATTCGTTCTATACAATCATCCATATCGATGACAAAGAAGAATATTCACGGCCATACAGTATTGGACTATATTTATTGCACTATTAAGAGAAATTGTAATGTAATAAATCAATTGTTGCTCACTGTAAGAAACAAAAAAATTGATATATTTAACTAAGATACAAATTTGTTTTAAAAACTTGAGATAAAAACATTACTTCGTTTATTTAAAAATTGTTAAGTTCATTCCAAACACTATCTGAACTCGAATGGGAAGACTCGGCACCATATTAGTACAACTATTCTTAATCGATGCAATATGTTCTTGTTTAGAGATATTTTTCTTATTACGAAGACATTCACAAATGGCTGGATGTATAGATTGTGTGTGAAAATTAGTCATTCTTTTGCTGCGGAATTGACTTTTTACCGGTAATATGGGAAAAAGTGATTTTTGGATTTATATATCTAATCAGATTTGTTTGTTTAAATAAATATTTTTCAATCAAAAACGGTGAACAGGAAGTTTAAAACTGAACACATTGCAAAAGTTATAAGCCGACACAGTTTATGGATTGTTACCCGTAATTGAAAAAGTTCAAAGTTTAGTATGTCGGCAACCGATTTACTTAACGTGTTTCCCAAAGCGCTTTATTATTAGGTACGTATCCACTTTCTTCCCATTCTCTCTTTATTTACAATAAACAAAATTTATTTGTTTATATAAGAAATGTTTGATGTTTTATAGAAAAAATAATTATTTAACTAAAGATCACCTCTGAAGAAAAATTGCTTATATTTTAGCCAACAGACCAATCAGTTCATTACCACTCTCGTTAAAAGTAGGGGAAAATTACTCAAGTAGCAAGAAAATAACAGTATTCCTAACCATTCCCATTAATTTGACGTCAAAAATGGTCACGCCAATCTTGAACAAGAGCAGAGAATTCTGAATAAAATGAACACTGACTTTGAACTCACGTGATACGTGAACTCAGTATCTCACGTCCGTAAGACAAAACGTTTTGAGTACGTATACAATCAATAATGTCAAACTTTATAATGCATATGTCATATGGACTCCATCAACACCATTGTGCCAATCCCGGAAACATAAATAGCTACCCTCGTAAGTCGATACTGAAACAAGTGTAGGCTTGTGATATCCAGCTTTGGGGTGCGGCAGCATTCCAATATTGATATCCCGTCAAATATTTCAAAAGTGTTACGAAATATAATCGGCGTATCTTTCTATGGACTTAATGCTGAGATTTACAGTTTAAAATTTTTAAAATACAAAAAGACGCATATTACTAGAAATGGGTAACGGAACCTGTAAGAATGAAACTAGCAAACTAGTTACAAGTTAATAATTTTGATTATACCACAATCAATTTACATTAAATATAAATTTAATATTCAATATTGAATATGACATTTATCAAATGTTTAAAATATGTCTAGCAATGAAGAAATTTTATATGCAGAGAGCGGGTGATTTGATTTGATATTACTTTTCTTTGAAGGTTTCATGATTATGTTGAAAATGTATATACGTAAGTGATATTCTAAGATGTTATGATGTAGCAATTATTATAATATAATCATTTTCTTTTCGAAATATTTTCTTCAGGTTGAACAAAAATTTCTTGCTTTCTTATATTTTTATTAATCTTACTTCTAGCTTTTAATAACTGATATATAATTTGGACCAAAATAAGCGGTATTAATATCACGTTGTCAATTATATCTGTGTTGGATTAGAAATGTTTATTTACATATTATTAATTCCTGTGGTATTTACAACGTTTATGTTAATATTGGCTTTGATTTGCCTTCAAATAATTTATTAGATTAAAATTGAAAATATGGGTCGATAACTTGTATTTATGCCACATTATGCTTTTTTATTTCAAAAAGAACATGGACAAAAGTAACTTGGTCGGTTCACGAGCGGATGTTTTTAACAGGAAGTGCTTCGCCAGCGCTTCTACCATCCTTCAAGTAAAGATGTTAAAAAAATAAAGGCCATAATAGCCGAACATCCACGCCCTATGCTTCGTGAGATAGTAAATTAGTTAAATATTGGCAAATGAAACATTTTTGATCATCACGAATTTAGGGGGTCACGGACTCTCACGAATTTAGTTAAAATCGTTCGTGTGATCCTTTAATGAAAAACAAATCTAAGGCTTCATTTCTGAAGCGGATGGTAACTGGTGATAAAAAGTGGATCGATATTCATCCGAAGAATTATGCTTTACATTTGGTGGGATTGGATGGCTCCCGTACACTTTGAGCTTCTTCCATACAACCAAACAAACACCACTGACCTCCACCGTTCACGTTTAGATTGGCAAAAGTCAGCAATTTAAGAAAACTGACCAGAATTAGCAAACAGAAAAGGCGTCGCTTATCAATGAACGATCACAAGTTTCAATCAGAACCCGGCAAAATTTATTGAGCTTCAATTGAGATGTTTTGCCCCATTCGCCTTACTCTAAATAGATAGCAGTCCAAGGGTGTGATGTTTGGTTATCAAACCCTCGGACTACCAACTATTTTGCTCCGTACAAAATTGTTTAAAAGGGAATTATTTTAAAACGGAAGAAAAGGTGAAAAAGAACCTGTTAAAAAAGACATCATGGATCTACCATTACGTTGGTGAAAAGTTAGAAATAATAATGGTATAATAGACTAAATAAATATTTACATAAACAATTTGCGTTTGTCTTTCACTTAAAAAAGTCCCTACAAACTTTTCGGACAATTTTACATAATGATTTTTTTGAGATACTGCGTTAAACGAAGTGGTGGGCCTTTCTTCTAAATAGTTAAACTTAAAATAATTAACAGCAGTGTCAAATATCATTAAAAACTTAAATTAATTTGGATGGAGGATGGAAATTAATTATATTTTTAGTATTTAGTATTTTTAAGTTATCGTCAGTTTCGCTAACTATGTTTGCATTATCATTGATCGTAGCATCAACGTATCATCAACCTTTAAAAATAAAATTTGCAAAGTCTCACTGATCAACATCCACACATTATCTAATTAATATTATTAATTCTATGGTCAGGGGTTATCCTGTTCCAAACTTTGTTGCAATATGAAAGATACCATTTTAATTAATTGTAAAAATAGGAATACGCGTATGGATATAATCAAGCCTCAACTATGTTCTCAAACTATATATTGTCGAACAAACAATTTTAATATAGCTTGCAACGAAACAAGCATAACAGATATTTGTCGAAGTTATATTAAAGCAAGAATAAATTAGAGCTTCAACTATTAATATTTGCACGTCTCCAATTTCAGATAGCGATACTAGCAGTTTTAGAGCTAATTAAAACCTCAACTAATTTAAAATTACAATTCTCTGTGAAGATTTCCTTTCCACTTTATCCATACAATCTCCAAATATTTCCTGCAAGTTGGAATGGAAATATTATTACTTCTTGATTTTGGTATATTATCTTGATACTGGTAAAAGTGAGTAGACAAATTTATAATATTTTAGTGATAGTTTGCATTAAATATTTTAAGGAAAATTTTATTGGCATTAAAAATGGTTAGTTAACATAATTTTTTTCATTACCATTATTAATTGACCAATAAAGGATTATCGATTTATGACCCTAAATTTTGTAAAAAAAACTGCTTAAATATTGATATTTTTATGGCTTGCATGTCAATGAAACTGATAATAGAGATTGAGTAGAATAGGAAGAATACATAAACTTAAAGATATAGTTTAAAGTTAATTAAAAAAATGTAAATTAAAAGCATGGATCTCGAACATCGTTCGGGTAACAGAAATAAAAGTTCTTTGCAATTTATTTTAAAATGAAATATATGTCGTTATATCTTAAAATACCAGTACCGTAAAGGAGTAAATGAAATAATTAAAAGATAATATTTATATGCTTTATCCGACAGAGTGGTATAAATAGTATTTTGCAAAACTACGTAATTAGTAAATCAAGGTAATAAAAAGGGAACTATATCATATTGTTTGTAAGTAAAATAGCTAAAACAGTATTTGCATTGAAGCGTTGCCTTCCTAGGATATTATTTATTAGTTAGATACCAATAATTCTGAATACATATCCATTGACTTATACATGTAAATACAAAGTGCGACAATTGTTTGTTTACTTGATATTACAGCATTTTTCCCACAGCTTGAAAAACGTTAGATTTTATAAAAATTCATTCGCGAATTAGAATCTGAATTAACCCAAGTCTTTCAAATACTGGTAGCCCTAAGATATAATTTAAACCATAACATACCCTAGTCTAGGTAGGTCTAAGACATATATCATAACCCTATCATTTAACTAAAATTGCATAATCAATATCTGAAGACTCAATAAGTGTGTATACGATCGACGTGCACACACAAATTGTTAATAATTACCACTGTATGTACTGATGAATTATGTGAAATATACATGGTTAATTATATCTTAACATAGATACTTTGATACCAACAATGTATAAAATGTATTAGCTGATTTATAATGTTCACATTTCTTTCACTTAGCACTACCATTCACACTCCGTTTGTGTGATATGCTCTTCATTATTTCAATGACTGCAAAAAAAATTATTTCGTGTTGCCACTCGCCGCCAGGAAACCCAAACACGAAGGACAATCATGAACCAAATGCACTAAAGGTTCTGCTACCATACGTAAAAGGAATCACAGACAGGATAGGCAGACTACTAAGGAAACATAAGATCAGAATAGCCTACAAGCCGCACAAAACTGTTGCAAATATCCTAAAGAACCCCAAGGGCAAAGTTAGACTGGAAAATCATGTGGTATATAGTATATCTTGTTCCGACTGCAACAGAGCACACATAGGACAAACAAACAGACGAATATCGACCAGAATACAAGAACATAAAAACGACTTAAAAAACAAACAAACCACTTTCGCTCTGTTCTAGCACCATTTACAAACAGGACATAAAATCAATTTTAAAGGGGCCAAAGAAATAGCGAATATTGAAAACTACAAGGTCCGAACAATCACAGAAGCCCTTGAAATAGTAGAAAGAGGTGAGTTAAATACGCAAAACGACACTGGCAATATTTCAAAAGTATGGAAATCCCTTCTGAAAAAAGAAGAAACGCGGCAACGTGATCAAGCGGTATCCACTCTAGTATTGCCCTGGTTTATTTGTCGTCTCATCGCCTCCCTACATGGCCTGCCCATTTCCATTTCAATTGCTTCACTCTTCCAATGATGTCACACACTTTCGTTTGTTCCCTGACCCATGCACAGTGGTTTCTATCTCGTCTTGTAATGCTAAGCATACATCTTTCCATTCCTTTCTGAGCTTCCCAAAATTTTTGAATTGATTGCGATATGAGTGTCCAGGTTTCACTTCGGTATGTTATAACGAATAGGATGCACTGATCGAAGAATTTTCTTTTCAGGCAAAGTGGGAGTCTGCTCTTAAACACTATGTTGAACCTGCCAAATGCTTGCCAGCCACATTTAGCACGCCGTTCTATCTCCCGGGTATTCCCCTCCATTGAAATCCTCTGTCCAAGATATATAAAGTGGTCCATAATCTACAAATCTATTCCTAAAACAGAAATTCTTCTGTCCTAAGCAAATTTATTGAAAATAACCTGACTCTTTTTCAGGTTTATTTTTAACTCAAATGGTTCGCCAGCCCTTTGCAGCTCGTGTATGCGTCTTTGCAGTTCCTGTGGGTCTTGTGAAAGAAGAACGATATCATCTGCAAATCTAAGATGGTTTAAGTTTGAACCATTGGTCTTTACACTATTCTGTTCCCAATCCAGTTTGCGGAATATTTCTTTAAGGCAAGGCGAGAAAATAATAGGCGATATTGCGTCACTCTGCCTTACACCCCGTTCTACCTTTATTTCCACTTCAAGATCATCAAGGTGAACTGACGATGTAGCTCCATCATTTATCGATCCTGGAAGGTTTACATATGCTTTGTCTACCCCTTGGCAAAGCAAAGCATGCATTGTTTTGAGATAGAGTCAAATACTTTTTCGTAGTCGTTGTCGTAGTCATTTTAGTAGTATTCGTTGTGTCTTTCTGTGGCCTGCTGTAGCAACCTGGATGTGATGCATTGTAGTGAATCGACTTCTGAATCCCGCTTGTTCCCTTGGTTACGCGTCATTCAGTTTTCTTGATATTCTTTTAGATTTTACCTTAATGAAAAGTTTATATTCCACTGATCGGAGACTTATTGGACGGTAGTTCTTTAAATGTTCCTGTGCTCCTTTTTTATGTAAAAGAATCACTTCTGCATTTTTCCACTAGTCAGGTGCTTTTTGTTCTTTGAGTATAATTTTGTCAATGTTTTATGTAACGTCCTACCACCAGCTTTTAGCATTTCGACAGTTACACTGTTCTTTCTTGTAAATTTGCCATTTTTCTTCGATTCTATAGCATTTGTTAATTCCTCCACTAGGATATCTGGCATTTGTTCTTCCGTGGGTATTGTTATCTTTGATTGGTTCTGATCTTCATATAACTGGAAATAAAATTTTCTGACAACCTCCAACATTGGCGTACGCGCCCTGCACACTGCACCATCCTCACGCATTAAGGCATAAATTTGCTTTTTTTGTTCCTCAGCTTCTGTCTAGCCTGATTAATTCCGTTTTGTTTTATTTCAGGGTTTTTTGCACTAGCTGCATGTTGAATCGGCGCGTGTCCTCCCTGATACGTTTTCTAATGCTTTTGCAGAGCTCAGCGTTTGGTAACTATGCCAAAAGGACTGCCTGGATTTTCCATTATCCGTTGTACAATTCCGTAAAAGTATATATATATATATATATATATATATATATATATATATATATATATATATATATATATATATATATATATATACAGGGTGTTAGGTAAACCTGCGGCAAAAATTAAATCCTTGACTTATTTTAAGAATATTTTGTTGTACGATGATTTTTGAAAAACCTCTTTGTTTCGAAGATACAGGGGGCACAAAATTTACGACATTAACAACATTTTATTATCAAAAAGTACATGTAAAGTTGCTCAATCTACAATAAATGTTCGAAATGACTTCCTCCAGCCTTGATACAAGCATTCAATCTTCTCGTCATTGACTGACGGACTCTTTCAAACACACCAGGGTCGTTTCTAATTGAGTTACACCCAGCAATTATCCGATTTTGCAAATCATCCAAATTATTCAATGGAGTAGCGTAAACTAATGACTTCAGATATCCCCAGAAGAAATAATCCAGGGGGTTTAAGTCCGGGGATCGAGCAGGCCATGTGTGTGGCCCACTTCGACCAATCCAGTGAAATCGGTATGTTGCTGTTAAAAAATCACGAGCAACCAAACTGAAATGTGGTGGTGCACCATCGTGCATAAACGACATTTCAACTTGTGATTTCAACAAATATCGAATATGGTTATCGCAAATTTTGTTCGCCCTGTATCTTCGAAACAAAGGGGTTTTTTAAAAATCAACATAGGTCAAAATATATATATATATATATATATATATATATATATATATATATATATATATATATATATATATATATATATATATATATATATATATATATATATAGGTTCCGTAGGAGGCGAGATCCATTTTTGTAATACCGCGCTTAAGCCGAGATCCTTTTTTAAAGAAGAGATCCGAAATCGGACCTCATCTTTTTTCGCGTGTATATAGTTACCATTCGAATCAGTGCGTCCTAAAACGAATTCTGACGAATTTTATGTTTTCGCATTTTTTATATCTTTTATACTATTGAGGTTACAGTATATCATTATAGGTGGCGCCAACATCATTTGTAAACAGGTGTCTGATTATTAACAAAGACCAGATCCGACAATCGCGCAACACAGCCAATATAAATTCTTATGTGACAAAGCTTGCGTTGCAGTTTTGGTACTCCGATATTTATCTTTTAAAGTTGGTCTTGAAAAATTGTTTATTTTATTTTTATTATTTCTTTATGGTATTATTGTGTAGTGCTTGTAAATACTATAAATATTATATGTTATAAAAGTAACATAATGTGTTTCTCGTCAATTAAAAAAAAAATCAAAATCTTTTTAAGATTTTTTTTAATAAAACATTATATTAAAAAAAATGAGGGAAAAATATCTGGTATTATGCAGCACCTAAACTATTTTTGTAAAGCCAATTATTAAATTGAACTCACCATAGTAAAAAAAATAACTGGTTATTGGATTTAAATAAATATAAAAATTGAAAAAATCTTTTGTAATTGATATCTAAAATACAATAACACGTCAATAAATTCCCGGTCTGACACTATTTTTGCAAATTTTGACTATATTCATTAATATATTTTTCTTAAGGAGCAATACTATCATTTCAATGCTTTTCTAACATTTCTACACCATTTTCAATAGAAATTTGCCTTTCTCTTTGCCTTTTAAAATAAACTTTAGTTTCGGGGATTACCTGATTATTGGAGCGAAATTTCTTGTCTGCGAGCTTTTTTTTGACATCTGAAAATAGATAATAATCGCTCGGGGCCTGATCTAGAGAACACGCTGGATGAGGAAGCAATTCGAAGTGCAATTCATGCAATATAGACCTCGTTGCCAACGATTTATGACACGGTGCATTGTCTTGTTGTAACAGTACTGTTTTTATTCATTTGGAGCCTTTTTGATCGCATCTCGTTTATTAAACTCACCAATAACAATATATAATATTCGCTGGTTTTACCCTTCTCGAGATATTCGGTAAACAATATCCCATGTGCATCCCAAAATACAGAGGTCATAACCTTGCCTACCGACAGTTGTGTTTTTGGTCGCTTTGAATGGCTTTCACTGCCTGATGTCTGCTCGGTTGAATGCCAATTTGACTTCGAAGTGTAATTATGGATCTGTGTTTCATCCATTGTCGCATACCGCATAAAAATATTAGTTTTATTTCATTTAAACATCTCCAAACATTTCTCAGAATAATTAATACATTGTTGTTTTTGATCCGTTATTGAGTAATCGCGGAAACCATTTCGATTGCAATTTACGCATTCCCAACAGTGCGTGCAAAATGGTGCAAAACACTTCCTTTCAATATCTTCATATCAGCTATCTCTTGCAGTTTTAATTTACGGTTTTGCGAAATAATTTTGTGAATTTTTCTGATAGTGCAACCACGTCGTTTGGACGTCCAGAGCGTAATCGGTGATTGTACGGTCACGTTTAAATTCACCATATCAATACATTATGGTTGATTTTCCAGATCAGAGACCGGGTAATATTTATTAAGCCATTGTTTTGCTTCAACGGTATTTTTCTTCATCAAAAAGAAATGCTTAATCAATACACGAATTTTTTTTTAAATTTTTTTGAAAATAACAGAATTGGCGTCACTTAAGTCACAAATCAGAAACTAGTAGACAGATTGTTATGAAATTTTGACACATACGTTTGAAGGTTAGCACAATCGATCACTGACAATGTCAAACCGGAAACTTATTGACTCATATAATACATGAATAGATTGTCTTTCTCACAAAGTGACTTAACTGGTTTGTAAATGATCAGCTAATTTGGCTTTTGCAACTAGGTCGAGGAAGTTATGGTATATATTGTATATATTATAAGACATAGGGTTATAAGGCATAAGATCTATAAATAGTTCACAAATTTTTATCAGTTAGGACGCTTTCTGAGAAAATGGACGATATGGTTCATTTAAGCTGAAACGTACATATGCAAAACATGTTTATACAAATATAAAAAAATATAACATCATCAATATAACAAAATATATAACTAATGACATAAAAACTGATGATATAATGTTTGCAAGACGAGATTAGTCAATTTGATAATAATATCAAATCTTATAATCAATACTTGCCTTTTGGTAATCAAAGCAAATCTTTGAAATTTAATATTATCACATAAATAATAAACTGGAGAACATGAAATGGCTTCATTGGTTCCAATGTCTTATTGTTAGCAATTTTTACATCTCACAGGATATTTTAATTATTTTAATCGATTCAAAATATTGTTTGTTATATTTTTATGGATATATGGAGTTTAAAATGATTCTAATTTTTGAAAACTTATGAAGTATTTTTGACACAATTTGTACCTTGACAAGTGGTTACAACCTGTCTAGTCATTTATACAAATATATTACCATTATAAATAAGAAATAATAAATGTTGAAATGTTGAAATGTGAATACACAGTACAGCGGAAAAATTACGCACGTTTTTAATTAAAAAAAAAATTAATTATTTTGCCAAAATTATTTATTTTTATTCAAAATACATGCTTTCCGCATCAATACATCGTTCAACATGTTCACCCAATGCTAACATAGAGTTTGTATGAAGTTTTACGAAATCGCCCTAATGACCTCATTATGACATTTTGGACTTGTGTAACACTGTCATAAAACGTTCTTTTCACGGCCAGTTTGGGTTTCGGGAAAAGGAAATAATCACAAGGAGATAAATTAGGCGAATACGGAGGATATTGAAGCGAAAAATTACGAACAGCGACGGTCCTGAGGGGTGCATTATCACGCAACAAAAATCAACTTCCCGGCGCCATATATTTAGTACTCACTCGAAAGATTCTCTTTCACAAACGTTTTATAACCCCCAGATAAAATTTGACAGTTATATTTTAGTTCTGTGGAACAAATTGCCGAAGTATTATACCTTCACAATCGTAAAAACAGATCAACATTGTCTTTTCTCCTGACTTCTGGATACGGAATTTTTTCGATTTGGGAGAGCCTGATTTTAGGGATTTCCTCGTAGTACTTTGAAGCTGTGCTTGAGGATCACAGTTGAAGCACCAAGTCTCGTCCCCAGTTACAATCGATTTCAAGAATGGGCAGCTCCCTCTGGCTATATCAATAAAATTCTTGTAATATACAACACGAGCAATTTCTTGGACTTCATTTAAGGCGTGAGGAAGAAGTCGAGCACAGACTTTCCATCTATTTAAACACTTTGTCAACATTTTGTGAATCATGTATTTGGTCGTATTTAATTCCTCTATTATCTACTTCACAATCAAATGGGCATAGTAGGCGATCGTTTCACGCACTTTTTTCACCAACTCTTCGCAATTTTTGTTTGGTGGTCGGTCTGGTTTTGAGTCACCTTTTGAAGCAGCACATCCGTTCTGGAATCACTTATATCACTCCAATATACGTGCAGGGGATAAGAAATCATCACAATAAACTTTTTTCATTGATTCAAATGTTTCTGTAAAAATATTACCGAACTTGAAACAACATTTCATATTAGCTCTCCGTTCCATCGTATTTTGGTTACGAGATGACAACATCCTGACAACAGATACTGTCACTTTAAGCGCTATAACTTGACAATCCGTTGATCGATTCTAATGACGACAGTCTAATTTTATAGAGATTTATAGCTTTCAGATTATACATTTTGTTTCAATAGATGGCGTTAGTAGTTTTCTTTAAACTTAAGTTCTATTTATACCAACTAAAACAAGGCCGAAGCTTCAAAGTAGTCCTAAGAATAAATGGAGAAACTGCTGGGTAACATGTCAATAAAGGCTTTTATCAATTCATTGTCAATTTTGTCAATTCATCAATTATTGAATAAAGTTGAGGGAGCATAAATTGTAATAAACTGGGACTTTTTTGGAAATTGGAATTTGGAAATGGATTTGGAACTGGAAATTTTAAGGGACGATATTACAAGTTATTTTTCATGTAACGGACCCTTAAGGTTTTATTGGCAGTTTTGCCGTTACAAATCGCTTAGTAATCATCTGGCTTATGGCTCTAGATCATAGCTTTATCTGGATATAAGGTTAAAAGACGTCAAATCCTGCACATAATTAACAAAGTTCGAACTAGAAATCTTCTGTAAATAACAGTTCCTTCTATAAATGAGCTTCGAATTATACCCTATAACTTTAAAAATCACTTGGAGACCCCAATAAAGGATATAGCATATAACGCAATAAACTAGCATTTGATTAGAAATTTATTCAAAGTCAAAAAATAGGGCTAGAAATGGCATATATGGATTGCAAAATACGTAGTTAATTCTTTTAGATAAATATAAGGCTAAAAAAGTTAATATAATTAATATTTCAAAAACATCTATTAAATTAGCTCGATATATGAGGCTTAGCTTTTATAAGTTGCTTAGTGATTGTGTTTGTATTTAACCCCGTCCAAATAGTTCTTAAAATTATAGATTGACCCCAGTTTAGCTATAATAACTTTCTATATAAGCTATAATAGAAAAAAGGAAGTAACTTAAATGAAAAAATGTTAACAATTAATACATTAAGTAGGATAATTATAGATGAAATCCTTCACCTTTTTAATTTATGCGTTAGTGCAAACTTTACTTTAAAGTTAAAGATAAAATAATCTTTACTTTCACTTCAACAATAACATTTTCAAATAGAGATCTTTCTAAATATTAATAGTGTAAACATTTTTTTTTAATTAAGTGCATAGGCGATATTTTGATAAATGGTACCCGAGACAACGCAGAGCGATAAAAATACTTAAATTACATTAACAACACACTCCGGAAGATTATTTTTCAAGCACAAATAGAAAAAGATGATACCATTAACTTCTTAGGTCTATGTATAATAAGGAATGTTATTGAACTAGAATTTGTTATTTATGAAAATCCACCTTTTTAGATATCATAATTCCAACATTCATAAAAATTCCCTTTTAAACATTACAGAACAGAGAATCGACCTCGTTAATGCGTGCGTTAACAAAATAGTTTCATTTCAGTCATAATACCTGTAGGTTTTTGGTATCGCATATTCACTCTGGCAACACTGGCCGATCTCGTCTTGTGTGTATATTATTTATAAGCTAACGTATATATTAGATCAGATCTCGTCTTTGTATATTGTTGTAACAGATCTCATCTTAAAAGATAGATTTTTTGTAAAAAAAAATTACTTAAAACTTACCCCTCTATTAACCCCACAAATTACCCAAGTTTAAATTTACTAGGGCAAAAAGGAAAATTTAATTTAACTACTCTATCAGTAGGATCCGTCGTTGCCTTTAATTTCTTCGGATCTCGCCCTAATAGAAAACAATGCATTTTTGTGTATATATATATATATATATATATATATATATATATATATATATATATATATATATATATATATATATATACATTGTTTCCTATTAGGGCGAGATCCGAATAAATTAAAGAGTAAATTTAAGTAAGTAGGCAAGTTTTAGGTATTTTTTATACAAGAAATCTATCTTTTAATATGATCTGTTACAACAATATACAAAGACGGGATCTGATCTAATATATACGTTAGCTTATAAATAATATACACACAATACGAGATCCGCCAGTGTTGCCAGAGTGAATATGCGATTCCAAACACCTACAGGTATGATAACTGATATGAAACTATTTTGTTAACTCAAGCATTAATGAGGCCGATTTTCTGTTCTATAATGTTTAAAAGGGAATTTTTATGAATGTTGGATCTAAAAAGGATATCATATCTAAAAAGGTGGATTTTCATAAATAACAAATTCTAATTTAATAACATTCCTTATTATACATAAACCTAAGAAGTGAATGGGATCATCTTTTTCTATTTCTGCTTTAAATATAATCTTCCGAAGTGAGTTGTTAATCTAATTTAAGAATTTTTCGATCTGCGTTGTCTCGGATATAATATATCAAAATATAGCCCATGTACTTAATTTAAAAAATAATTTTCTTTTCACTATTAGTATGCAGAAAGATCTCTATTTGAAAATGTTATTGTTGAAGTGAAAGTAAAAACTTTAACTTTAACTTTAAAGTAAAGTTTACTCTAACGCATAAATTAAAAAATTGAAGGATTTCATCTGTAAATATCTTACTTAATGAATTAACTGTTAACATTTTTTCATTTAAGTTACTTATTTTCTTCTTTAGCTTATGTAGAAACTTATTATTGCTTAACTAGTGCCAATATATAATTTTAAGAACTATTTGAACTGGGTTAACACAGTCACTAAGCAACTTATAAAAGCCAAGCCTCCCATCTCAAGCTAATTTAATGGATGTTCTTGAAATATTAATTATATTAACTTTTTTTAGCCTTATATTTATCTAAAAGAACCAACTACGTTTTTGCAATCCATATATGCCATTTCTAGCTGTACTTTTTGAATTTGAATACATTTCTAATCAAGTGCTAGTTTATTGCGTTATGTGATATATGCTTTATTAGGAGTCTTCATGTGATTTTTAAAGTTATAGGTTATAATTCGAAGCTCATTTATAAAAGTAACTCTTCTACTCAGAAGAATTTTTGGTTCGAATTTTGTTAATAATGTGCAGCATTTGACGTCTATTAACCTTATATCCAGATGAAGCTATGATCTAGGGCCATAAGCCAGATGATTACCAAGCAACGTGTAATGGCAAAACAGCCAATAAAACCTTAGGGGTCCCTTACATGAAAAATAACTTGTAATATTGTCTCTTAAAACTTTGTTTAAGTCCCAGTTTATTACAGTTTATGCTACCTCAACTTTATTCAATAATTGATGTGATAAAAGCCGTTATTGGCATGTTACCCAGCAACTTCCTCCAATTATTTTTAGGACTAATTTGAAGCTTTGAAGCTTGTTTTAGTTAGTATGAATGGAACTTAAATTTCTATTGAAACAAATTGTATAATCTAAAAGCTGTAAATCTTTACAAAATCAGACTGCCTTATAAAATCAGTCATTAGAATCGATCAACGAATTGTCAAGTTATAGCGCTTAAAATGACAGTATCTTTTGTCATCTCGTCACCAAAACACGATGGAACAAGGAACTAAAATGAAATTTTGTTTCAAGTTCCGTAATATTTTTACAGAAGCATCTAAATTGATGAAAAAGTTTATTGTGATGATTGCTTATCCCCTATACGTGTATTCGAGAACGGTTCTGATGGTTCAAAAGGCGACTCAAAACCAGACCGACCACAGAACCTGGTAAGTTGGTGGAAAAAGTGCGTGAAATGATCGCTTACGATGCTCATTGATTGTGAGGTAGATAATGGAGGAATTAAATATGAACAAATACATGAGTCACGAAATTTAGCAAAGGATTTAAATAGACGGAAAGTCTGTGTTCGACTTGTTCCTCTCGCCTAAAATAAATACCATGAAATTGCTCGCGTTGAACATTGCGTTTGTGGAAGAGAATCGTTTGAATGAGTACTAAGTATCGAGCTCCGGTAAGTTGATTTTTGTTGCACGATAATGCACCACACAGGACCGTCGCTGTTCGTGATTATTGGCTTCAATATCCTCCGTATTCACCTGATTTATCTCCGTGTGATTATTTCCTTTTTCCGAAACTCAAACTGGCCGTGAACGGAACGTTTTTTAACAGTGTTACACAAGTCCAAAATGTCATGATGAGGTCATTAGGGCGATTTCGTAAAACGTTATAAAAGCTCTATGTTAGCATTGGTTGAACATGTCCAGCAGTGTATTGATGCGGCAGGCATGTATTTTGAATAGAAATAATTATGGCAAAATAAGTAATTCTTTTTTTTATTAAAAAGTTATTTTTCGTAATGTCATAAATGACAACTAGACAGGTTGTAACCACTTGTCAAGGTAAAAATTATGTTAAAAAATACTTCATAAGTTTTCAAAAATTGGAATCGTTTTAAACTCATTCCATAAAGATATAAAAAAATATTTTGGACCGTTTAAAAAAATTAAAATATCCTGTGTGATGTAAAAATTGCTGGCAATAATCCATCGGCATCAATGAAGCAATTTCATGTTCTCCAGTTTATTATTTAGGCGATAAAATTAAATTTCAAATATTTGCTTTTATTGACAGTAACGGGTTTTCTTTATCAGATTGACTAATCTCGTCTTGCAAACATTATGTCATCAGTTTTTATGTCATTAGTTATGAGTTATATATTTTATTATATTAATGATATTTATATTTCTTTAAATTTCTATAAAAATGTTTTCCATACGTACGTATGCTAAATGATAAAAATTTGGGAACTATTTATAGATCTTATGTCTTATAATCCTATGTCTTATAATCTACGCAATATAAACCGCAATTTCCTTGACATAGTTGCAAAAGCAAAATTAGCTGGTCATTTACAAATTAGTTAAATCACTTCGTGAAAAAGGCAATCTGTTCATATATTATATAGGTCAATAAGTTCCCGGTTTGACATATATGTTAGATGGTCAGTGGTCGATTGCGCTAATTTTCAAACGTATGTGTCAAAATTTCATAGCAATCTGTCTACTAGTTTCTGACTTGTGATTTAAGTGACGCCACTTTTGTTGTTTTCAAAAGAATAAAAAAATAATAATTTCGTGTGTTCATTAACCATTTCTTTTTGTTGAGGAAAAATACCTTTGAAGAAAAACAATGGCTTAATAAACCTTACCTGGACTCTAATCTGGAAAATCAACCATAATTGATTGATATGCTAAATTCAAACGTGAACGTACAAGCACCGATGACGCTCTGGACGTCCAAATAAGGTGGCTACACTATCAGAAAAAATCACAAAATTATTTTGCAAAACCGTAAATTAAAACTACAAGAGATATCTAATATTAAGATGTTGAAAGGAAATTTTTACACCATTTTGCATGAACTGTTTATGCGTTAATTACTGTCGAAATGGTTTCCGGGATTACTCATAGCCGACCAAAGACGACAATATATTAATCATTATGAGCAATGTTTGGAGCTGTTTAAATGAAATAAAAATAATGCTTTTATATGCTATGCAACAATGGATGAAACACAGATCCACAACTACACTCCAAAGTCAAATTGGCATTCAGCTGAGCGGACATCAGGCTGTGAAAGCCATCCAAAGCACATAACTGTCGGTAAGCAAGGTTATAGCCTCTGTATTTTGGAATGCGCATGGGATATTGTTCATCGATTATCTCGAGAAAAGTAAATCCAGGGAATATTACATATTTTTATTGGTGCGTTTGAAAAACGAGATGCTATCAAAAAGGCTCCAAATGAATAAAAAAGGTACTATTACAAGACAATGCACGCTGTCATAAATCGTTGGCTACGAGGGCTAAATTGCATGAATTACACTTTGAATTGCTTCCTCATCCAGCGTGTTCTCCAGCTCAAGCCCCAACGATTATTACCTGTTCTCAGATGTTAAAAAAATACTCGCTGGGAAGAAATTTCTTTCCAATGATCAGGTAATTACCGAAACTGGAGGATATTTTGATGGCAAAGAGAAAGGCAAATTTCTATTAAAAAAGATGTAGAAATGTTAGAAAAGCGTTGGAATGATGGTATTGGCCTTCAAGGAAAATATATTAATGAATAAAGTCGAAATTTGCAAAAGAAGTGTTTTTTATTTGTCAGACCGTGGCCTTATTGACATATGTTTTAGTTGTATTTTAGTTATCAACTACAATAGATTTGTTCAGAGTGTGTTTATTTAAATCAAATAACAATTTACTTAATTTAAATTTAAATAAATAGCCAGTTATTTGATTTAAATAAATACACTTTGAAATAATATTTTGTATTTTTTTTACTATGGTGAGTTCAATCTAATAATCGGCTTTACAAAAATAGTTCAGGTGCTCCATAATAATAGAGATATTTTTCCTCAAGTTTTTTATTATAATGTTTTTGCTTAAAAATATTTTGATTTTTTTTTTAATTTGACAAGAAACGCATTTTATTAATCTTTATAGCATATACTATTTATAGTATTTACAAGCACTACACAATAACAAAATAAACAAATAATAAAAATAAAATAATCAATTTTTCAAGACCAACTCTAAAACATAAATATCAGTGTACCAGAAAACGTAAACTTTGTCACATAATAATTTATATCGGCTGTGTTCCGCGATTGTCGGATCTCGTTTTTGTTAATAATCAGACACCTGTATACAAATGTTGTTCGCGCCACCTATATGATATCCTGAAATCTCAATAGTATAAAAGATATAAAAAATGTGAAATTTGAGGTCCAATAAAAAATACATTAAAATGCGTTTTAGGAAGCACTGATTCCAATGGTAACTATATACACGCGAAAAATGATGAGGTCCGATTTCGGATCTCCCCTTTGAAAAAGGATCTCGGCTTATACGCGCTATTACAAAAATGGATTTCGCCTCCTACGGAACCTATATATATATATATATATATATATATATATATATATATATATATATATATATATATATATATATATATATATATATATATATATATATATATATATCAGCCCATGTCGATCCACTGCAGGATGAAGGCCTCTTCAGCATGTTTATATATGCATGCATATATATATATATATATATATATATATATATATATATATATATATATATATATATATAAAAACATTGTTTGGACCGTCTGTTCTACGAATTAATACTAAGATTTCATTCTTTGTTAACCCTCAATATATTTCGTGAGATTTTTTCCTTTTTTACTTCTTCCAGAGGAATTTTAAATTCAGTTGAAATGTTTAAATATATACAACAAAACAAACAGAAAACAAAGAACAACACTCACGCGCAGGAACAGAAACTTAGAAACGTTTGCTCCTACGCGTGAGTGCCACACTACACCCTCTGATTGTTCTACCATATATATTTTAATCTTGTATTAAATCTACTCTCGCAATTATTTGCCTATCTTTGCGAGATCTATTCTTTTTTGTTGGTGATATTTCCTGACTGATCACGATAAGCACTTACTCTCGAATGGTAGTCTACAGCTCCATGTCGTCAAGCTCTTTCAATCGCTTCGTCATGTATTCTTAATTATTTTTGCGGTTAATTTTATTTTCTTCTTTTCTCAAAGTTAATTCAGTCTTATATTCCTCCTTTAGTTGACTGTTTCTTTGCCTTCGCTGAAGTTTTTTGTAGTCCTTTTTGTAAATTCGGGAATTCGAAGGATCCTTTTGTTCGCTGGACTAAGACCTGTTGTCATACAACGAACGTTTTCGTCTCGGCATGCCGCTTATCGAACGATTTCTTGTCAAGAATGTCAAGAGACTCGTCCTCACAGACCTCGGAAATGAAATGCGTCATCAAGACCTCGGAGCGGATAATCAAAAACAAAACTACTTATGGCGATTTTCCGGTGACTGAACTAATCGCAGTGCTAATGCCCTACGTAACTGCAGCTAAAGACTTATCCCAATGCAGACCGTCATCTCTCTGGTCGATAAAGAGGATAAAAATACTTGATTTACCCGCTCTACCTCAGTTGATTTACCCGCTCTACAGCAGTTGGCTTTAGGAGTATCCGTCGCACACGAACTCGCTTGCTACCTAAATCAGACCAAATTTTGTAAATCAGCAACTATTAAAAGCACTTTTCCTATCGCATATCAGTCGTGGAACGCCAAACATATCTATAATCTCGTTCAGAAAATGTATATCGGGTGTCGCCTTCGTGTTGGTGTTGTGCGGGTGCTGTGCGTTCCACATGAGATTGTGGAACCCAACGGTTGGTGTACTGTTTTCTCATTGGACGCAGTCCAAAGAAACCGAAAAACTACAATTATAAGCCATCCGACGAGAAGTTGACGAAAGTGTGAGTTGTTTGATTGTGGAGTGGGACTCCCTCTATATATATATATATATATATATATATATATATATATATATATATATATATATATATATATATATATATATATATATATATATATATATATATATATATCCTGAATTTCGCTTTGTGTAATATTTGCTGATCGTAGGTCCCCTTTAATTGCAGCAATCAATTTAATTGTTTCTATTTTTGCTTTACTCCTATTTTCATAAAATTCAGTTATTTGTCTAGTTAGCCTACTCGGATTCATCCGTTTTATGTGCTTCTAAAACTTAAGCCTTCTCTTTCTCATATCTGTTTATTGTCTGATTTTTTGTTTTCTCAAAGTCGGTATATTGTGCTATTTATTTGTTTGGGGCCTAAGATTTTTCTTATGATTTTTCTTTCTTTCTATTCAATCTCCTCGATGTCGTTCTTTTTGTTAAAATTAGCGTTTCTGCGCCATATAGACATTCTGGTTTAATAAATGTGTTGTGATGTCTCAGTTTTGAATTTTAAGATATGCATTTTTTGTTGTAAATATTTTGCTTAAGTGTCAATGCAGTTTCCATTTTCTGAGATCTACACTTATTGGCCGCTTTTCCAACTCGTTTTAAATGATTATTTCACTCAAATATTTGAATCGAGAGACTCGTCTAATGTTATCATATTTTGTTTATAGAAATGGTGTTCTTAGTCTGTTGCAGGTCATGTATTGTGCCTTTAAAAAAAAAATTGGAGTCCTAGCTTTTCTGCTGTTTCTTTTATAATTTCAATTTGTTTTTGTGCCGTTAATATATTTTTAGCTAAAATTGATAGATCATCAGCAAACGTCATACAATCTATTTTTATGTTGGTTCTCGCCAGTTTAATGGGTTGGTCAATATTCAGGACCGATCCTGATTCACCGATATTCAGCCACTCCTGTATTACTTTTTCTAGAACACAGTTAAATAAAAGTGGCGACACTCCATCATCTTGTGTTACTTCAGTTATAATTTCATGAATTTAAGTTTTGACCTTGTGTTAATTAGTGTTGCTTTAATAATTGCCAGCGTTTTCAGATGTAGTCCTTGTTCTTTCAAGGTTTGGAATAAAGATTCGCGGTCAATAAAATCATATGCTTTTTTAAAATCCACAACTGATGAGATTTTTATTGTACACTTTTTGATGTCTTGGGATCAACTTTAGATTCAGGAACTGCTCAGGGTAGGATTTGTCTAGTCGAAAACCTGCTTGATATTTACTAATTTTAGATCCTAACTATCGCTGTGCTCTGTCTAGTAGACATTGACTTATAATCTTCTTACAAACGGGGAGAAGAGATCTCCCTCTCTAGTTGTTTTCATCCGTTCTATCTCCTTTCTTATGTAGTAGATGAATTAAAGCATCATTCCAATCTTCCCGAATCCGTTCGATTCGCCAAACTTCTGGTAAAATTTTGGTTATTTCCTTGACTATACCTAAACCAGCGGATTTTAAAGATTCAGCAGTGATTCCATCTTCATCATAAGCTTTGTTATTTTTAAGTCGTTTAATTTGCCTAATTATTTGATCTTCATTCGGTGGTAATGAATCTGGGTTTGTTTGTTTAGGGTTTAGTGTTGGTAATCTGTTTTAGGGCTCAGAACAGTTTAGCAGATGTTCAAAATATTTGGCAAATTATTTGCAATTATCTTGGTTATTTAGAGCTAATTGTCCGTTTTCCTTTCGGAAACAGATATTTAGGGTTAATAGCGTGTTAATTTAGTTTTAAATGTTTTGTAAAAATTTCTGAGATTATTTTTTTGGAAATCTTTTTCTATTTCATTAAGTTGATTTTATTATGATTAGAAAAGTTTATTTGTGTTTTTTGACTGTTCCACTTTTTGAATACTTTGAAATCACTAGATAGGATTTTACTTATATATTATATACTATACTTTGCTAAAGATAAAAGCTTTGCTTTAAGATAAATACGATGATGATGGAGGTGACCCAAATACCTAGATTATATTCTTTTGTAACTTCCTGGCTGTTTGAAATTAATATATTTTGTAGGATAATTTTTAATTGTCAGATACTTTTAACGATTTATGTGCAATTAATTATGTTGATAACTAATACTAGTTATTTTATTTCAGCGAAACATTAAAGGTGATATGAGTAGAATACGTTACAAACTACGATGAATAATCAAATACATTTGTCAATGATGAACTGGAACTATTTCTATGAGACACTAGACCCAGTCAAACCACTTAACATTTTAACATTGTTCAAATTAAAGTTTTTAGAGAATGGCTATCTAAAAATGTTATTTTACCGTTAAACAGTAGTTTTGGTTGTAATATGTAGTAATCAGTTACAAGGTACATTATTGTTGTTACAAGACATAGATGTTTAAAATTATTCACTTCAGAAAAAGTAAAAAAAATATTTGGGGATATAAACTGTTAATATCGTAAAATTTTACATAATTATGTAGAAAGACAGATCCGCAGAAAGTACTGTATCAGATTAAGAAAATCTACTTTGGCCACTCTCCCGATACCTCGAATCGATCAGCACTTCACAATCGATAATAAAATGGGGAAAACTATTGTAAAATTGCAATTGAAATTTTCAGTTTCTCTTTTGTGTATGTTTATAAAAAACATATTTATATGTATATATTTTAAAATTTTATCTTATGAGGTACTATATATTAAAATTTAATTACAAATGCCTAACAAAAGACGTGTTAATGCAAATTTATTTTAATATCAGTACCCAGGGTAAAAGGAAAAGTACTTTCGTAAATTTATATAACAATTCTCCTCACTTTTTTTTATCAGAAAGTTTTTTTAAAACATATATATGCATAATGGAACCATTTTGACGGAAAGCAGGTTTAATTTTCTTAACTATAGCAACGTCTATTTTCATCTTCTCTTTTTTCATTAAAAAAAGGGAAAACCTACACATTATTGTCTTATAATATCGAAATTGAAATCATCAGCACTAATTTTTCACACCATCGCAAGTTTTAAACGATTCACGTCAGGTTAAAAACCACATAATCAATTGTTTTCTTCTTTAATTGATTGCTTCTTTCTTCTTCATCGGTTGATAAAATATACAAAAATTTTGGATTTGTTTGGTTTTGTCCAATAAATATTCATTATCAAGATATAAAAATTTACTCTTCGAGTTCAGGACCGATTTCTCACTAGTGTCCACATTACTGAAAATCTGGAACTACACTACCAGTAATGTCTGAATGATTGTGGCGTGTTCATATATTTTTTTGTTTTTGTTTTGGGTGGCGAAAACCATTCAGGCATTCAGACATTACTTAGATTAGAGGTATGGGCCTGAGATATGTCTTTGATTTACATATTTAAAAAGTAAATATATTAAACTACAACATTCTGAAAACAGCTTAACATTTCCTTACAAATGTAAAGATTGTGACATAATACCAAAAGGTTTACGTTTATATATACCATATAACACAAACAAAAGCACATATTATATAGGGCTAGTTTAGCATTTTTACTAGATTACATTCAACATCACATATATACTAAACAACAACTAAAGATTGACGTTTATAATACATTACAACAAATATTCGAAAATGTAACTTAAGTAGATTTTAATCATATTTATAATAGCGTCTATTCCAGCTACATATATCACTTCAATATCCAATAAAATACTCTAAAAATATACAAACAAATACTCAAATATAATAAATCATATAATTTTAAAATGTAAATATTGAAAACCATGAAATAAATACAAAACACATTAATACACATACAGACAAAAATTTCATTAACAAAACTGCAGTTAACCTTTCAAGTAAAATATTATCTGATTTTGAAAAGTATGAACTTTCTAAAGGACTAAATTTCAGTATTACATCGAAAGAAGTTCCGAAATTAGACATTATTTCGGCATATTTATTATTATTTAGTCTGTTGCTCAAAAATTACTTTTGCAAAGTGCAAATGAATACAGAATCAGATTAAAACTAATCTTTAAAAAACAATTTAAAATCAAAACAAATTTATACCCTAAGGAAAGGTGAACTATACATAAATTAAAAAAAGACACATCTATTAAAATATTGCCATCAGATAAAGGTAACGCTATAGTTATTCTGGACACTGCAGACTCTAATACTAAAATTAAAACTTTAATTGATGAGGGAAATTACACTATAATACCTACAGATCCAACATTAAAAATAAAGAAACAAATTTACAATACAATATATAAACACAAACATGAATTTACAGATATAGAAATATTACAGCACATTGTAGTAAACCACCTCATTTCTATGTTCTACTAAACATACACAAAACTAATATACCACTTTGTCCTGTAGTTACTAGTATAGATGCTCTATGTTATAAACTAGCAACATTTTTATTAAACATTTTAAATCTACTTTCAGGTACAACAATTTCATATATTAAAAATACTTCAGATTTTTTAGATAAAATTTCGAGCATTAAAATTATAAACCAAAATTTAATGGTTAGTTTTGATATGGTGAGTTTATTTACTAATGTACCAGTTGATAAATCACTTTTAATAATTAGAAAGAGAATAGAACATAACACAATATTAAAAGACCGCACTATACTAAGCTTAAATACTATTTTGGAATTATTAACTCTGTGCTTAAAAACCACATGTTTTCAATTAGAAAATGATTATTATCAACAAAATTTCGGAATGACAATTTGTTCTTCTCTTTCTCCTTTGATGAGTAATATCTTTATGGAGGAACTAGATAATGACATCTTAAGTAAATGTCTTAAAAAGCCAATAATATGGCTTAAATATGTTGATGATATTTTTGCTATATGGCAACATAACATTGATGATCTAAATATTTTTTACAAGATATAAATTCTCGAAAGCTTACAATTAAGTTTACATTATAGATCGAGAGAGAGAATAAATTGCCATTCCTTGACACTTTAATATTAACGCAAAGCAACACATTAAAAACTACAGTTTACTGAAAATTGATAAACACAGATAGGTATATATAGGTCTAAAAAGTTGACTCGTTTTGTAGAGGCGACTAATGGAGCGTTAAAATGACGTGAAGAATCGTTGGTTAAATTTATGAATGTACTTTCTCTTACACCTTTTATATAATTAGAGTTTTCATGCAACTTTGTGTATATTGTTTCATATATATTTTGTTGCATCTTAAATGGGAGGCGCTTTTAAGAAAAAAATAATAGCCTGAATATTGTAAACAATTAGTTCATTTAATTTAAGGTCTAATCAATTAGCTCGTTATATTATTTCGAGCTGATGTACAAATTCAGAAAATTGGTCAATATCGTATTCCTAATGAAAATCTCTTTTAGTCAGCGAATTTAAGTAAATAATTTATATTTTCGACCTGTTTATCAGGATGTGCAAATATTTATCTGGTCTGAACCGACAGCCTGGACAAACAGAAGTTTCAACTGCAAGGAGATCTGCAAGAACCAGACATTATTAGAATGGGTTGGTCGAGATACAGGGGGCCTGCCCTACGTTTTTATGGACATTTCCTACGATGCTGTTTAGTATCCGATGAATCGTAGTCACACGTAGGAATAATCACCACATTGAATACCGATATGGACTCGAGAGCACCGCGTATTTGATAACAACACGTTTGATAGTAACGAGTTCGTGTTTGAAACGCAACAACCATTCAGGCGTCACTTCAATATCGGTCGTTATGCTGTAAACCTCAGCTACAACACTGTTCTATAGGTAGCTGTACTTCAAACCAATGGTAAATTAATGAAAACAAAGCCAACTGATCCTTCTCAATAGGCGTGTATAACGTATTCTGTGAAGTCCCACTTGGCATGTCTCTTAACTGGATATAAGTATGAACACTGTAAGATGTAATTTCCTTAATGATTGTTCCTTTAATGAGTTTTCACCTGTATACACGTATGATAGTTCAAGAGTCGGTTTTTCAAACCAGAACTTTTGAGACGAGGTATCAACAGGTGGGATGTGTGGTTTCACAAGATCATGTCACTGTGCATACAAACAGAGCTTGTATGAATGTTGTTCGAGCTGCATTCCTTAATCCAACAATTTCTCCTTTCTTGCGAAGTTCCATACCCCGGCTATCGTTCCTTTTTATGTGTGATCTTTATCTTTGGGGATTTTTGAAATCACACATGCGTAAAGGTAAACCTCGCATAGTGTAAAAATTGAAGATCATGCATGTCCAATTGAAAAAATTGATTAAAAAGTGTAGAAAAGATTGGAGACAAACTTTCGAGAACAACTCCAAACGTGTATTTGTGAAAATATGTAGCACTTATATGTCATTATTTTCGCCACTTAATCATAGAAAATGGCATGTTACACCTAAATTTTTTATATTAATAAAGATTTTTTGGTCATATCATGCTTCTTTAAAAGAAACGCCTGTTTACCGTCAACCACCTTGTAAGTCAAGTGACATTTTTCCTGAAATGCTCATGATTTACTTTCCAAATGAAATGTATTATAATACTACATATAGTGTATAGGTTGTCATTATATAATACAAAAATTTCATAGTCAGATAATATAAAGTTGTTTCTTCTGATTCTATATCTGATTTCTTCGAATTATCACAGTCGGTAAGATCATATAATGTTCGAATGAATCTCGCATCGAGATATCAGTAGATTTTGTCCTCAGTGAGGTGAACAAAAGCTGAGTTATTGGGGTAAATTTTAAACTTTTCAGTGTGTGGCTACTTGCTGCAACATGACCAAAAGTTCAAGAGTGACTGTAGAGGAATTACGGGTAACGCAATATATAAAATGAATCAAATATCCCCAATTTTAGCGCAAACAGTAACCATCATCATTAAAGAACTACTAAACATGTAAGAGGTTTCAGAGACATGCCTGTAGTCAGTGGCTAGGGATATTTCATTCAAGTCGGAAAATGATAAGCGAATTACTGTAACACGAACAGTTTTTTTTATTGTTAGAGGGGGTCGGTTGTTGGAAAAAAAGGAGACGATCTATTTTTACAATATAATATTTATTTAATACAAACATGTAAAACATGGAAATAGTTTTTAAGGTACTTTAAACCATTACCTTCTTTGTCCATCACTTTGACAAATTTAATTTCAACAAAATTTCATTGTCCAAGCTTAATATGGAGAGGAAGAAGAAGTACAGTTTTTGGGTTAACAAGGTGGTAAAGGCGGTTTTGGTTAACAAAAAATATTTTATGTTTGATTTACCAGGTTCAAAAGGAGTTCTATGGCCAATCTTTCTTACTGTAATGTTCTTTTGTTGCCCTACTGTCCCATAGACACAAAAAACGGCAATACTTTGTAAAACCCCCTTGAAGCCATAACAATATACCTATCACTTATAAATCCCCATAAATATCGCATTTATACTGTTCATATTTAACGCGATTTAGTTTGGTTGTTAAGTTGTCATAGGTTTCTTTCATTGTCACTGAATGAGCTAAAGGAATAAATGGGTTTTTGTTTCCAGTATGAAGCAAGACTGCTTTTAAACTATATTTCGACAAATCTATGAAAATACACCACTCGGAAGGTGTATGTTCCATATTATTAAGCTCATTCATTAAACCATCAATATCACAACAGATACATAGCGATCCTTCCATTTTATAAAAACTTGAAAATGTTACATTCCGTTTTCGGTAAAGTGAAACACTTGCATTTTTAGCTAATAGGTTCCACTGTTAAAGTCTGGAACCAAGAAATTCCGATTTTTATTTTGACAATCCCAGGTCACGTACCAAATCATTTCATTCATCCTAAGTTATTAAATGAGGTTCAAGAGGTGAGGTTGTTGCTAAAAATGTTGGATAACTAGTATTCTCAGAAAGTTATAGATCAGATTCTGATGAAGAATTATAATCACCGCGAAATATGTTGTCCAGGTTTAAAGGCGTAATCGATACCAGTAGTTGCTGCCTATGAGGAACTGGGCTAACTGCAGAATGCAAATTTGGATACTGAATTTTGTCCCTTTGCTTCCCATCTGTTTTAGTGATATAAAAGTAGCAATTACTTACATAATCGGTAGGTTCTCTCTACACCATAGAAACAGCAATCGGCCAATTGGCATAACATTTTTCTTGCGATGCATCCACTGGGCTAAATTTGCGTGACACCTCACACAGCAAACATGAGGAACCTAAGATTTATCTTGATCTCCATTTTGGCATTTAAAATATAAAGGACAAATTTTTTTTACTTCTTCGGATATAGATCTAGCTTGTGACTTTAAAATAAATCATCTGCATGTATAAAACTTATCTGCTGGATTATTACAAAATCGACTACTAGAACTTACCATTTTATATAAAATCGACTTAAACAATTGACTGTACTCTAAACGAGATAGAAACAAACTAAACTATAGAAAACAATAATACTCACCTTAAAGGTTCGTAGAATACCGTGGAAATACTCCCTCTACGGTCTTGTGGTAATTCCTACATTGTCCAGTCCAAAGTCAATTAGAAATAATTTCAATAACCTCATGATATAAAGGAAAAACAGATACTTGTAATTGGGACGTGCTATGTCATCTCTGGAAAAAAGTGTTTTAATAACTACCTAACTGAAAAGCAAAAAAACCATTCTCATCAATGCTAAAAAAATTATATCGACCTGTTTATTCTTTCCTGCTGTGAACGCTGTGAATAATTTATTTACAGTTGGGCAAATATATGAAACGTACAAAATATAATATATTTCTAGACTTAGAGATGCAATTTTCCATCGAGATTTCTAACTATTTCAAAATTCATTTACACCCACACAGACTCCACCATAACGATTTCCCACAAATGGAGATGTGTTTAGCACACTAATTAATATATAGTGCCACCGTATTTAACTCGCAGCTGAAATGCCAATTATTGAATGAATAAAGAAAACTACCTCTAAAATAATATTTGAAATTCGTTCATACCAAACTGATTGAAATAAAAAGATTAAACAATCAAAAATGATTTAATTAAAATTCAAACGTTTTATTAACCAAAAATGAACACTAAGGCATTTAGAGAATCTAAAAACGCTTGGCAAACAGTGTAATATTTTCGTACCATTCAAAACCGAAGTAAACAACATCCCAAACCAACTAGTCGCAGTTAAAAACTAGATAATTATATCACCCAGCGATATTGAATACAGTCTTACTTTAAGTATTTACATTTTGGTGCAGTTTTACTCTAACCTATTTCTGTTTATTTCAGTGTTATTCTAGAATTAAATTGCTCATTTAAAATGCTAAGTTTGTTATTATCTTTCAATGGTCTGCGTTTTTCAAACGTGTGCTTTTATGTTTTATCTAGATGCTAACGGAAGGAAAAAACTTGCATAACAACCATGTTTTATTTTGTTTTTTAAAATGTAAGAAACGAACTATATATGTTGTAAAGGTGATGGATGAATAGAATGTGCAGGCAAAAAGTGGTTTGCTAAATTTGGTTTTTAAATTGTTGGCGCTAGTTCTGTTCAGCTAGTTAGATTAATTATGTTTCCTTCGAAGATCTTGACGTTAAAAATTCATTCCAATCAATCTGGAATATACCGCATTTCATCCATACTATACAAATCTAGAAACTTTTTCAGATTTCTTGGATGCGGTTCTTGGCTTAAAGCTTGAGTGCGGCATTATTAATACTAGCCTAACCACTGGCATACATATTATTTTTTTAATATACCAGTTTATTACAATCCATCCTAGTGAGGACATTCAGTAATAAAAATGACTCAGTATAATTGTTTGTGGAAGCCTGTTAGCTTTATCTTTTTTACAGTTTAATAATCTTATTAATTTATAACTATTGGGTATTCACTTAATACTAATTTAAAATCCAGTTGGTAGGTCTTTCGGGCTTAAGTCTACGGTTACCAAAGAGTCTTCCACGGAGTTTGTGAATAGCTCGTCCTATACTTTTTTATATCCTGCTTTACACTGACTACACGAACTATAGGGCAACTGCGATTATTCGCATCACTTTGGACTCGAATTGTTCTAGAATCTCGATATTGGAATTAGAGTCTGATCCTACAGCTATACCCTATATACCTATATGGGTTTCAAAGGACTTCTGTAGATCAAAACCTAATTTTCTAGCGCAAGCTGTTACTTTTTGCCTATAAGCCAGTAAAGATTATAAAGTTTCAACCCTAGTTGTTTCCTCTTCATTAAAATGTGATTTCGCTAGCTAAGTCTGCTATCCTGCGATCTGCGAATTGGACTTATTGGCCAAATTAGGTGAATCTTCAGCTAATGTTTGATTATATTGTTAAATTTTAAGGCAGATATTTTCATTAAGTAAAAAGATTGCATGCAGTGACTTACTTTCTTTCGCTATTATTCTTAACCGGATTTAAATTTTATCTGGGTGGTGTTTAGCATATTCCATACTATTCTGTAATGATGAATAGGATACTACGCTGCAATAATGTTGGCACTAGTAGGTAGATCAGTTGAATAAATCAAGTACAGTACCGGTCCCAGTATAATTTCTTGGAAAACGCCAGATTTTATCGCTAGAAGTGTCTTAAACTTTAAATGGGATATGTCTATTTTGCAAGTATGATTTTAATGCCCTGTATAAATTTTCAGTAAATTATATTTTTAATTTATTCAGTATGCCAAATTTTATCACAGATCTGTCCTCATATTAATCTGAGATTCGCTGCAAAATCACGTAGGAAACTGCAATTCGGTTATGAGAAATGAAACCAGCAATTACCACCGGGTAGGTTGATTAATTTAATCATATAGTATGAGAATTTAATAAAATTAGACCAGTCAATACAAACAATCAATACAAACAAAATGCCAAAGACTTTTCCATGCCTTTCATTACAGTGGTAATCCTCAAACACCATTTATTGACTGTAGGACATTAATAAGAGTTGTCTGGATCGGAATTTATTTTTCAATACAATATATTAAAATACAAACAAAAGTTAATATTTACGGCACCGATATGACATTTAGTTTTGCTGTTACAGTCTTTGAAATCCTATTAGTTCGGAACTATTCCTATTATAGAAAAACAAATTTTGTGTATTTATTGAATAATTCTTGTTTAGAAAACTTGTAGAGCCAACCGAAAAAAAGTTGAAAATGTTTCAAGGGTACTTTGCTCCCTTATATTTCATAGTTTATAAGTATTTTATTGATTCATAACATAACATAGTCGGACGAGCACGTTTGATGATCCGCTCCTAAGACGTTCCGTTGAGTTCATTACTGACAAGGTGATCAATAATATCCATCCTATTGTATTGGACGATCGCTGAGTGAACGTTAGAGAGATTGTTAAGATCATAGTCATCTTATAAAAACCTTTTCCGTGTCGCTGTCACCCGAATCCCACCGAGTCGGTAAGAAATTATAGAAATTTATAGAAATCTTATAGAAATTCTTATAGAAATTCTTCAGAATTTTAGTTAAAAAAATCACCCCAAAAACATAAAATCCAATTTTTTCCGGCAACTTCCTGGGTCAGCAAAAGATACCAAACCTAAATAAAATGATGCCCCGAGCAACCTCCAATAATATAAAAAACGGACTTAAAAAGCCAGGTTAATATATTTTCCTGTCTTACAAGAACGCGCACGAAACATTCTATACGAAAATTTAGGTATAGATCACAACGGGTCAAAAACGGAAACGAGTGACCATTTCACATCGATGTTTAGACATGTGTAAGCGTAATCCAAATCCAATTCACTACTATACTTTAAAAATGAACAAATTCTTCTATTGGGACCTTCAGTGTGAAATACTAATTCGAAGAGATTTACCACTAAAAACAAAATCACTTTTTTTAAATTTCTCGACTCAGGTTTCGCTAGCCATATTAGGATCATCAGGAGATGATTTAATCTAATTCTAAAATTAAAATATGTTCTATTTATATGATAACGAACCTAATGAAGTTTACCGAGCGTTTCTTTAATAATTGAAAAAGTTGACAGAACGGAAAAGGTTTTTTTATCCCGGTTTATGGATTTCTATATTTTTCAATTTATATGCTTTCATATGCTTCCAAAGCCATATTCCTATTTACACTTTTAATCAGTCTTAAATTATTAATATCTACATTGTGGTCATCTTCGATTTCATGTTCGGAAAGCACAAGATTTTTCATTTATTCCATATTTAATTATACTATACTAAACTAATTTCGTAAATCCCCGACTTTTATGTTGATATACTTTATCCTATGGATTATCCAGGACTTTTCTTAATTTGTTATATGGTTTGTACATAAACTTATTGTCCACTTTTTCAAAAGCTTACCTAGCGCTCCTGTTAATTGGGTATCAGACGGTATTACCATGAACTTATTTTTGTTCTGATCCTTTTGAAAAGTTGAAGATTCTTATAATAATTGTCTAAACTTATGTTTCCTAATTAATTCATCTGTATTATTCTTATTATAAACGTTCATCTCGGATATCTCCTAATTAATTTTAATTCATTGTTATAATTACCTTTGTTTAAAGAAAAATTAATTGGCAGCTATGATTCAAATCGTTAGGAATATATCGCGAAGTGGTGGTGTTTTTTCTAAAAGTATCAAAATATAACCTATTTCTATTATTTCTACTGACTAAAACATCCAGAAATGGTAACCTATTGTTGTTTTCGAGTTCATGGGTAAATACTATGTTTTGGAATTTACTGTTTAAGTTGTTAATAAAATAATCCAAGTTTTCACTTTTTGAATCGAAAATAGCGAAAACGTCATCCATATATCTTAACCATACCTTCGGAAGGTAACTGAATTCATCATTCGCCTCGGTTTCAAATTTACTCATAAATAAGTTCGCTAACAATAGCGACAGTGGACTGTCAATTACCATTCCTTCTTGTTGTTCGGAAAACCTGTTATTACGCTGAAGACAATTTTGCTTCATATATAATCTTGTTAAGGAGATGTACTCCGAAACAATCTCGTTATTAAAATCGTTTAACTCGAGTAACTCCCTCATGTATTTCAAGGTATGTGGAATCGAGATACTCGGAAACAACGATGATACGTCAAGGAAACTGAGGCCTCACCTCCCCGTAGATGTGTATTTTTGACTTTTTCTATACATTTTGTTGAATTTACCACAGAACAGGAAGGTAGTTACTTTGGTAGATTTTCAAATTTATTTGTTAACTATTTATCAAATAGCCATATAACAAAGCCACAAATTAACCAAATAAAAAAGGAATTTGAAAATCTACCAAACCGGCTACCTTTCTGTTCTGTGATAAACTCAACAAAATTCATAGTCAAAAACACACATCTACAGGAAGGTGAGGTCTTAGTTTGACGTAACATGGTTGTTTCCGAGTGTCCCGAGATTTCACATACCTTAAAATACCTAAGTGAGTTACTCGGGTTAAACTGTTTTAATAACAATATTGTTTCTGAGTTAATTTCCTTAACAAGATTATAAATGAAGCAAAATTGTTTTTTACTTATAACAGGTTTTACAAATTACAAGAAGATACGGCACCGAGCAATCCACTGTCGCTGTTGCTAGCCAACTTATTGACTAGCTAGCCAACTTATTGAGATATCTTCCTAACGATTCGAATAATAGCTTCCAAAATAAGACGGCTAGTTTAAATTTTATGGTAAACAGGTTAATTAATTTTCCTTTAAACAAAGATAATTATCAAAAATAATTATAATTAATTAGACAGGTGTGCAAAGTGAATGGTTTCAATAAGAAGATTGTAGATAAATTACATAGAAAACATAAGTTTAGAAAATTATTGAAAGAATCTTCGACTTTTCAAAAGGATCAGACCAAAAATATGTTAATGGTAACACCATTTGATATCCAATTAACACAAGGGCTAGACAAGATTTTAAAAAAAGTGAAGAGTAAGGTGGTGTACAAACCATATGATAAATTAAGAGAAGTCCTGGGTAATCGAAAGGATAAAGTAGATCAACATGAAAAGTCGGAGATTTACGAAATTCGTTGTCAAGATTGTAATCGGAGGTATACTGGGCAAACTAAAAGTTCCATATTAACGAGATATAAAGAACACATTGCCCACATTAGATATGCGAGAAATGAAAAATCTTGTGTTGTCCAACATGCAATCGAACATGATCACAAAATATGTGGTAATTTAAGTTATGTTAGTAATTTAGTACTGGTAAAAAGTGTAAACAACAATAGAGCTTTGGATGCATATGAAAGCATTCAAATAAAAAATGTAAGAAAACCATGAACCGGGATAAAGAACCTATTCCGTTCAGTCAACTTTTTCATTTATTAATGTAACGCTCAGTATACTTCACGGCCTATGATTTTTACACGCTTCGTTAGGTACGGTTGTCATATAAATAGAACATAGTTTAGTTTTAGAATTAGATTAAATCATCTAGTGATGATATTAATGTGGCTAGCGAAACATGCGTCGAGAAATTAAAAAAAGTGATTTGGTGTTTAGTGATAAATCTCTTCGAGATTAGAAATGAATAGACAGCCAAAACAGTGAGTTTTACCTTGTAAATACTCCCCGAAGAATCCAAAGACGCTTCTATAGACTGGAAAACTCATGGACACTATTTTCTGCGATTCGAAAGGTATTATCTTCAAAGGCAATTTAGAAAAGACAAAGACGATTACTGTAGAGTATTATTCTGCAGTATTGGTCAAATTTCACAAAAATTTGATAGAAAAATAACCTCAATTGGTGGAGAAAAAGTGCTGTTTCACTACGATAATGCACCCTCCCCTTTATCCGCCATTGTAATTGATTAAAATGCCAATAATAAATTGATGTTCACTCTATTTCCTGGACTTGGTTGCTCCTGAAATCTTTCTCTTTTCAAACATCAAGAAATGGTTAGCTGGAAAGAGATTTATATTAAATTATGAGATAATCAACACTATTTTGCCAAGTTCGATAAATAATGCTTTTTTGTATAAAGAAGTTGGAAAATCATTGGACCAAGATTATAAATCGATTTTTCGATCAAAAAAACAATATTTCATTTGAAAATATCTAACTTGTTACTCTACCTCGTAGTTAGTTTTTTATCAACCCGATTATATTTTCTAGTAATCAAGACTTTACTGCATTTACTGATGAAGGAAAATTTCGCTCAATGTAATAAAACGGATTTATTTTCAAAAATACGACTTTTTCGATTCGTTCTACTGTAAACGGGATATAATTAAGTTTTTACGATTAGTATCTTTTACCTAAAGGCAAAAGAAATAGTACAGAAGCAGGATTTTAATCCGTTTTAGGCCTTAAAACAGGAGTGCGCCTAAAGAAATAGAAACGGTTCGATTACAGTAAAATATCTTTAAGAGCAACTTCAATTTTATATTTGCAACCAATAGAGCTGACAATCGATAGGCGCTACAAGGCGAGACGCCAAAAGAATCCGGGACTGCCGCAACCGCTGCTATAAACCTCCTGTAAATTCATAGATAGCGCTTGACTTCCGAGGAAAATTAAATTTTATGGGCGGCCATTTGCCATATCCGATATTTATGTGACAACCCTTTATTCTTTTTATTTTGGCCTCGGAAAAATAACAAAATGGATGATTTCACATTGTAATGGAGATCATTCTCTTTATGGATTGCTTTCTGGTCGGGTACGTAAATTTTTGTTAAAATACGGTCTGTGCTTCTATGGCAAATTTGATTTTATGGGAGCGTCGACGTAACGTTGAGGAAGAGATATGCTTAAGATGTTTACAGTTCAACATCTAAAGACTACGTTTAACTAATAAATATCTATCATATCCCATTTTTGATAAATAAAATATGTGACGAGTGGTATGGCAGTGTGTGTCATTATACTGTGACTGAATTATGACTTAAAAATGTCAAATTATTGCCAAACTACAAATTGCATGTGCAAGAAATCTTAATCAGAAATTTGGTCAAGCTAATAACCCTTTACCTCAAATGATTTAACATACAATTAGTAAAAGTGAAACTCGTACGCCTGCATATTTTTAATAATTTATTAATAAAAGTATATTTCTAAAACATATAAGAAAGAAGCATTTTACACATAATTTCCTAGACTTCGAGGATAATGAAAAGAATTATTTAACTAATTTTATGAAATTGTCGCGCAAAAATGAAACCCGTACGCGTGCAAAATTTTAACGAATTTCAAAAAGAAAAAAGATTTAAAACTACATTTAGTACTTTGTAGGTAAACCTTAGCTTTCTATACCTGCATTTAAATGATCCGGCATTGAACGCACTAATTTTTCACAATAATCCTTGGATATTTCTGACCATTCTTCCTGAAGTACAATCTTGAGTGTTCTTTGTTCCTGATCTCGTGTTGTCTTATTTCAACTTTTAAATTACTGAGTCTGAAGGGGTCTCAGTGACTTTAAAGCAGTTATAAAGCAGCTATGTTTTAACGTTTTATGCTTTATGTTTCGGCTCATTCTCCTGGTAAAACACAAAAGTTTCTTCAATACCAAGTTTTTGGGCACCTTGTTTAAAATTTTGTTTTAGAATGTCTAGATAGATGTGTTGATTAATTATTTCCTCAGCACTCATACATTCCCAGACCATAACCGCGCAACCACCGTCTTTAACAGTAGCTCGCAAATTTTTAATATTCGTTAAAAGATTCGTTTGATTTTCTCCACACCCATCGTTGTCCATTTGACTCAAAAATATTGGATTTACTTTCATCTGTAAAAATTACATTTTTCCAATACGAAAACTCTTATTCCTTACCAAATGCCAGGTGTTTAACTATGTTTGCTTTACTAATCCAAGGCTTTTTTCGAGCAATTCTGCCATGAAAATTGTGCCGTTTTAGGACATTTCGAACAGTTTGGGCAGTGACTTTTCAATTTTTTTGACCAAAGTGGGTGTAGACATTTTAGGATGTTGTTTTACTTTGCGCATAATAAAGCGTTTATCCGTTACATTAAATATTTTTTGGGACTTTCCCTTCTCTTATTTAATATTCTTGTTTCATTCTTGAAACGATCTACAACACTTGAACCATAGAATGAGGCCGGTAAATTTTTTTTTCAATTTGGCAATAAGATTTTCGCTTTTGAAAATGGTGAATAATTAATCTTCTTTCTGTTTCAGTTATCTGACCCCGTTGACGCTCCAAATTTCGACAAAAAAAAACATTATAATGAATGCGAGATAATGGATAAATATAAAGTTAAATGATGTTTTTTACAAATATATATTTATTGCCCAACCGAAACACGATTTTTAGCCGAAACCGAAACCATAACAGAATATTCGGCTCCTCTTCTAGTTTTGGCCGAAACCGAAACTTACGTAGTTGAATTAAATTTTAGTTAAATTTGTATTATACCCTGAAACTTTGTGTTTTTCTTAGCTTTGTAAGATATTATTCGATTAACTTAAATAAAATATTTCAATTAAAGTAAATCACTTTATTTCTGGAATAAAAAGTACGAAAATGTCGAGGTATAAAAATATTTAGAAAGAAACCCAATACTATAACAGTTATAGTTTTATATATAAGTTACAGTATAACATATATCCATTTAAATATTTAGTTATCTATCACAATCAAATAGTCTTGCTACTAACGGGATGATAAGAACAGGTTCTTCTATGATGTATTATATTATGTATGGTATAGAATGGTATAGAATGGTATGGTATAGCAAGAATAAGTCAATAATTAAATTAATGAGATCTGGCATTTTGGTATCTTTGTACTAACAACTTCAGAATAACGATAATAATCATATTATTGAAACGAAAAAGTTACATTAACGTACAAAACAAAAGTAACAAATAAAAACTAAAAAATAAAAACTATCTATTAAGGCACATCAAATACTTTAAATGTTTAGCTAACTTAGTAGCTCTAGTAAACATAACTAAAAAGTCTTATATTGTAAGCTAAGAAAAGAAGTTTTTCTGCATTTTCACTGAGTAAATTATTTCGACGATTTACGTAAATTTCTCCAGCGGCACTGAACATTTGTTCGCTAGGCAGCCTGGTAGGTGGAGCAGAAATGTACTACAACACGGCTTTTCTTAGAGTAGGATATGGACTAAAGTTCTAATATGAGTATACGTCAGCATCGCGTTGTAGCAGTGGCTCCGATAGATAACACTATAACACTAGATAGTCTGCTTAAACACTGTAGTTTGATTTTGAAATTCTATTGTATCTCTATCTATTTGCATCTAATTAGAGACGTGGTCGTGGGCATCCCATAGACTTTCCCTTTTCCTTCTGTATATCGATTCTGCAGAAGATAATAGCACATTGTTTCTATCAACCACTTCGCAATCGTTATGGCCCTTGATATTTTTCCTGACATTGCAATGTCCACTTCATCGGAAGTTAGGTATTTTGATTTAAATCTTGAGTCAAGTAATGTCGTAGCCATGAGTGAAGGATATCCTTTAACAAAAGAGAATTTCTTACTTAAAGATTCATGCAGTGCATTTTTCATATTTGCCAAGGTTTCATCTTTATTTTCGCCTCGAATTTACAATTTCTGATTCAACAACGATACGAGAATTATTGTGATAGAAATGCATGCGTCATTGAAAGATAAGGCGAGTGTAGTTTCATTGAAAAAAATCAGGACGTCTGTGAGATGTTTTATAATATACCACTCTGAACCACAAAATGTGGTAATTCAGTGCCATTTTTTGTTCCAAAGGCCTCTGCAACATCAAGTATGTACTATTCCATCTCACATCGATATCAAAGCATGTTTTGGCTGTCCAAACTGGCTTTAACAGACTGTCAATTTTCTGGAAGCTTGCCCACTGTTGTGTAAATGGCCTACGATTTTTCTACAGTTTTAATTATAGCTTTGGTTTGTTTATCTGAGAAAAGGGAATGTGTTATCACCAACTGCAGCGTGTGTGCCACACAACCTACAGATTCATAGTGACCACGCATGGTACAAACCATATTTAGTACATTGTCACGTACCACCACAGAAAAATTTTACTACTTAGATTCCATTCATTAACCATCTCTTTGAGTTTATGTTCGATGTATTGGCCGGTATGACCTTGTTCTAGCACAGTTGCACCCAATATAACTGTAGTCGTTGATACCCAATAAAAAAATGGCCTGTAAAGCCATTGGTAAACACGAGTTTTCCAATGGTAAACACGTTTTGCTTGCGTTGGTCCATATATCGGTTGTGGTACTTCACTACACACCATTTTGAAATTAAATCCTTTACTTTGGCTTTTATTTTCTCATATGTCTACGGCATCCACGACGTTCTGAAGATTTTTTCAGACAAGAGTCGATATTTGTGAAGAGCGCCGAGATCAGTAAAATTGAGCCTTTGGAATGCCTCACCTTCTACCAAAGAATATGGCAGTATATCAACAATTATCGAATCTATAATGGCTTTGTCTATTGTGTTTGTGGCCATTGCACATATTTAGATTTATTCATCAAACTCGGAATGTTGTATTCTTTGGTTTTTGAGTTAATGACTTCCCAATGAAAGTGTGAGTGAAGTACTTTTATTATAGTACTGCCAAATTGTATTTTTTCTTTTTTTGGGTTTTTCGCCACGATCTAAAACTCAAAAAATATCTGTTCTTATTAAAATTCCCTGCGAATGTAGCAAATTTTATATAGATCAGACACCTAGACCGTTTGATGTTAGAATAAAATCATCCCAGCCCATCTTAGAAAGGGCGATATAAATAAATCTAGAATTTGTCAATACGGATGGGAATCGGGTCATAAAATCAATTGGAATAATTCCAAAACGGTGTTAAAAGAATCGGTAACAAAATACAGAAGATAAAAAGAAACCGCTATAATTATTTGAAATAAAAATAACGGTATTGCCATGCCATCGGTAGATTTAAATTCAGTATGGTTCCCGATTCTAAAAAATACAATTAAAAACATTTAAATATTTCAATACACAATCAGTACAATCATTACAGTACAACAATCACATAGTAAACCTCACCTATATATTTTTTTGGTAGTATGCCACTGTCATATTACCGTTTCTGAATTTTTCCATTTGATTTTATGACCCGATTTCCATCGGTGTTCACAAAATCTAGATTTATTAAAATCGCCCTTTCTAATATGGTTTTTCTAACAGTCTAGATGTCTCACCTATAAGAACAAATATTTTTGATATTTTTTGAGTTTCAGATCGTGATGAAAACCCCAAAAAAAAAAATACAATTTGGCAGTACTTTAAGAGAAGTACCACCGATTTATCTAAAATTTATCTAAAATTTATCTAAAGCCATTTGCAAAGTTTGTAATAAACCACTTTCATTGGGAAATTATAAACTCAAGACAATACACGGATTAAAGCAACACTTGTCAAAATTTCATGACGCCGATCATAAACAAGTTTTAAAACGGCAGTCAGAATTAGACGACTTAAAAAAAATCAAATAAAAGCGTATGGATTCGATAATCTTCTTGAGTACCGATAATAATAATAGTTTATGATCATTATCTATCATCAAACCTAATTCATCGAACATTCCTAGTTTGATCAATAAATCTAAATATGTGCAATGGCCACAAAAAGAATAGACAAAGTCATTATTTTTTTGAATATATTGATATTGAACGATTTGATAACTGTTGATATACTGCCGTATTCTTTGGTAGAAGGTGAGGTATTCTGAAGGCTCAATTTTGCTGATCTCGACGCCGTTCACAAAAAGCGTCTCAAGTCTGAAAAAATCTTTAGAACGTCGTTGATGCCGTAGACCTATGAGGAAATAAAAGCCAAAATAAAGGATTTAATTCCAAAATGCGTGTGGTTAAGTACCAGAACCGATATATGGACCAACGCAAGCAAAACGTGTTTACTACTCAGCTTTACAGGCTATTTTATTATTGAGTATCAACGACGAGTTATATTGGGTGCAATTGTGCTAGAACAAGGTCATACCGGCCAATATATCGAACGTAAACTCAGAAGAGATGGTTAATGAATTGAACCTAACTGGCAAAATTTTTCTGTTGGTACATCACAATGCACTAAATATGGTTTATACCATGCCTGGTCACTATGAATCTATAGGTTGAGCGTCACACACGCTGCAGTTGGTGATAACACATTCCATTTTCTCAGATGAACAAACCAAAGCCATAATAAAAACTGTAGAAAAATCGTAGGCCATTTACACAACAGTGGGCAAGCTTCCAGAAAATTGACAGTCTGTTAAAACCAGTGAGGACAGCCAAAACATGCTTTGAAATCGAGGTGAGATGGAATAGCACATACCTGATGTTGCAGAGGCCTTTGGAACAAAAAATGACAGTGAATTACCACACTTTGTGGTTCAGAGTGCGATATTATAAAACATCTCACAGACATCCTAATTTTTTTCTATGACACTACACTCGACTTATCTTTCAACGACGCACGCATTTCTATAACAATACTTCTGGTATCGTTGTTGAATCGGAAATTGTAAGTTCCAGGCGAAAATGAAGATGAAACCGTAGCAAATATGACAAAATGCACTGCATGAACCCAAGATTTAAATCAAAATACCTAACTTCCGACGAAGTGGACATTTCAATGTCAGAATTAATATGATTTTGAAGCGCCATAACGATTGTGAAGTGGTTGATATCATCTTCTGCAGAACCGATATACAGAAGAAAAATAGAAAGTCTCTTGGCTACCCACGACCACGTCTCTGATCAGATGCAAATAGATACAAACTCAATAGGATCTCAGGATCAAACTACAGTGTTTAAGCAGACTATCTAGTGTTATCTATAGGAACCACTGTTACGACCCGATGCTATATATATACTCATACTAGAACTCTAGTCCATATCCTACTCTAAGAAAAGCCGTGTTGAAGTAAATTTCTGCTCCACCTACCAGCCTTCCTAGCGAACAAATGTTCAGTGTCGCTGGAAAAATTTACGTAAATCGTCAAAATATTTTACTCGGTGAAAATGCAGAAAAGCTTCTTTTCTTAGCTTACAATATAAGAATTTTTAATTATTATTACTAGAGCTACTAAGTTAGCTAAACATTTAAAGTATTTAATGTGCCTTATATCTATAGATAGTTTTTATTTTTTAGTTTTTTATTTGTTACTTTTGTATAATTTTATTTTGTACGTTAATGCAATTTTCTTCCTTTCGAAAATATGATTATTATCGTTATTCTAAAGCTGTTACTACAAAGGTGCCAGAATGCCAGATCTCATTAATTTAATTATTGACTTATTCTTGAATTAAGAAATTATTTTAAAAGAATACTATACATAATATAATACATCACAAAAGAACCTGTTCATATCAACTCGTTAGTAGCAAGACTATTTGATTGTGATAGATAACTAAATATATAAATTGATATAAGTTAAACTATAACTTACATATAAAACTATAACTGTTATAGTTTTGGATTTCTTTCTAAATATTTGTGTTTTGTTTGTTTTTTTTTGTTTTTTAACCAGTGATTCCTTATTTATATAATAACAGATATTTCTGATGTTTTTTCGGTTTTAGATTGTGGCGAATAACCCAAAAAAAAGAAGAAAATATATGAACACACCACAATCATTCAGACATTACTGCCACATTGGATTATTTTCTCTTTGTTGTGACATTTTATACCAAAAACAATAAATAAAGTAAGATATAGAATAACTAAATTGAACTAGAAATAACAATAACATAAATATAGTATCTACTGGTTACGTAAGTATCTAATTTTGTCAGACTTAGCCTATTTAGTCAAATTTACATTGTAAATATGTACGCTGTATGTTATAAATTACAACATACATACGTATCGTTGTATTTAATCATAATTCCATTTAATACCATATTGGCTAATTTTAATTGTTTATTAAATCAATAGTAAGAATGCCACTATCGGGTATCATTAAATTATATCATAATTAACAGCAAAATCAATAAAAATACTCACCGTTGTATATGCGTAAGAACAATTGTATATGCGCTCACCGTTGTATATGCGCACACACACACCACTAAGGTTAAGCTATAGAGAAAGAATAAAAAGTGAGGTTTCAGACCAATAAGATACTTCAGGCATACGGTATGTTGGGCCCTCAGTAACGACAGGAGAAAATTGCATTTTTAAGAGAAACATGTTTTTATTAAAGCTGAGATAACGACACTTTTTTTAAGATATCTTCTGACGATTTGATTGTAAATAATATTTTACCAAATATCAAAGAGAAACCAAGGAAAAAATATTATCGCTACGGTCAGCTTGCAATTGTAGCTTACATGGTTTTTAATTTATCATTTATTAAAAAAATATATTAATTATTATTTATTAAGAATAAACTTACACATGTTTGCACAGTCAGCTGAACTATAAAATTTACGTTTATCTACGTTCGCCATTTTATTAATCTTACACACAAAACTTAAATTTAACTTAACCTTAATATCCTTATATATTATTTTATATATCCTATACAATTCCATTTTGGACAATTGTTTTATATGCAGCTGGCAAAATTTGTCGAAATTTTTTTGAAAAATATTGTGGAATTTCAATATCTTGTATTTATATTTAATTATAACTACAATTTGTTCTTAATGGTCATTATAAAGTTTAAATGACTATTGGTGTTGCCAGCAGCTTCCAAATTATGTCCTTTTCAAAACACACTTTTCATGCATTGCAATTCGTTTCAGAAAATTTTAGTACAATAACATATAGAATATAATCTTTTATTGCAATAATAATATTCAAAACATTCCTTTGTCACATATTTCTATTCTCTAGGTTTGTTCCAACAGGAGAGCGAACCACTTCGGAATGGGATTGAGTGTGCGTAGATTAAAATTTTGAACATCAAATTCAACCTGGTAGTAACAGCAAACTCAGCCTAATCCTGAACCTGAAACGTTTGTTTCCTTCTTCGAACTAACCTTATGACAGAAACCAATGGAAAAATAGCCCCCCCCCACACCTTAAAAGGGATAGTTTATTCAAGCGCCATCACGCGATATGTGCTACACGAAAGGTGGTACCTATGCGTGACGAAAGGTGGTACTTGAACATAATCCGACTCCATCAAACAGCACACAAACACTAATTTAGGCCGAGCCGAAATTTCAACTAGTTTCTGGCCTAAACCAAAACTGCGGCTGGCCGAAACCAAAACTGGCCAAAATCGACAATTCGGTCGGACACTATATATATATATATATATATATATATATATATATATATATATATATATATATATATATATATATATATATATACAATTAACACATAAGGATTTAAATAGATGTTCCTAATAAAGAGTGTAAAATTTTAAATTAATTTAACTGTGTGAGTTTCATTATTACTAACTGTAAAACATAAATAAGCTTATTATCTATAAAAATAATCTCTGTTATACTTACACATTGTAGTAGGTATTATATAGATTACTTTCTGGTTAGTATGTTAGTAGTTAGTAGTTAGTACGAAATTTTTTATTAAAATACCGTCTGTGTCTCAATGGCAAATTTCCTTTTATAAAAGCGTTAAGGTCACGTCGTGATGCACTTAAAGTCATGATGCCTATGTCAGCAGATTTTATTATTCTGTTATTTTAATCAGATCTCCTTTCGAGGCAATGTTTGTTTATCCCATGTAACGTAGTAATCCTGAAATGAACAAAGAAAAATTAAATTAGAATATTGGACCATTATAAAAGAATACATAATGGCACTAACATGATTGAAGAAATGTGCGCTGATGCTTTAAAAAATATAAGCCGAAATATAAAATATTTCCTTCACTTATATTCTTTTAGTTTTATATGTACATTGTATACTTCACAAAATTATTGGTTTCAGGATTAGAAACGAAAATTTATGATTAAATGACACTTTCACGTTGTGCTAAAGTTTAATGCTTAAAAATTAAATCGAAATGTTTAACGAAACAGTTTACTCGAGGTTAACAGAACTTTATTTATTATGCACAATTTATTTAACGCTTTCGTTACTTTTTTTATTGACATGCTATTTTAATATACATTATTCTTCGTAATACAGTGCACACACTTTTAGTAGTACTTTATGGATGATGGTAGATGGTAGATAGTTTAGTAGTACTTACGGAATTAAATAAAAACTATACGTTTATGTGGTATTTTCAGAAATCTTGATTTCAAATTAATTATTTTGGGTTGTGTTAACGTCTGTAATAGTGCACATCCAAGACTGAGAATATAGTATGTACCATTAGCAAACAATGAGCACCTCTTTCAAAAGGAAAGTTATTATAAAGGATTGTTCAAGTGACAATCCGGGATGTTTTTTATTATGTTTTGAATAAAATGTTGTTCAAATGTCCCGTTGTTGGAAGGCAAGCCGCCACTTTGAGGCAAACATATTTTTTTCACCTGATTATTATTGTAGTTATCATTGTATCTCATTATGAAATTCTAGCACCCCTTTATTAGATAATGGCTTATGTTTGAATGTAGTTCGGAAAATAATTATATTTAGACAGAGTAAATTGTTTTATAAATTTTCGGGGCAATTTAAAAAGGGTTCTCCATTTTAATGTTCATTGGCTGATTGTCTAGAAAAACGAAGATAATTAAATAACTGAAATTGCAGATCATACGTTGCCGGCACAAACTCTTTTATTACTTACCATATTTATATCGTGCAAATTACTCATCTTAAGGTCTTTTTGTAACAGTACGCTTGGAATTTCATTCATTTTACCATGTTTATGGTGGTTATATGGCTATTCTAAAACAAGGTGTATTTTCATAAAAGTTTCATAACATGAGTCGAAAAAAATCAAGAAATATTATAGAAATTTTAAATCCTCTAAAATTCACTATATCGTTCTATAGTTCGGAATAGTTATTGCATCGCAGTCTTTCTAAAATGAGGTTGGCTACGCGTTATTACTTGCTACTAAGGATTTTTACAAAAAGGGTACTATTGCATAAACTTTAAACGTACTCACAGTTTTATTTTAGTCTTTCCAGTACATAAATGGAAATTACTCGTTTTTGGCATATTAATAAATAATTATATGTAACATTATATTTTTTTTTATTGTTTATATATTTTAATTCAATTATCATATAGAATTTAAAACTATTACGAAAGCGAAAAGCGAAATCGAATAATAATATACTAAAGTTACCGTAAAAATGAGGCAAGTTCCAATTATGATTAGCTCAAATTAATTAAGCTTTATTTCCTTTTCAACAAAAGTAAGCGACAAAACAAAAGCGAGAAAAAGTGGGACCAAATGAAGACTTAATGGGAATAAAATGGGAAATGGTGGTTGACTCGAACAGTAATTAAACATCCACCGTTTTGAACACCTTCCTGTTGTTATCTCCCTTTTTAACATGGAAACAACTACAGTTAATTGAATTTCGGCTTACTTTGTTCGTGACTGCCTAACGCTCTAAATCCTATAAGGATGCGTACGAGGGCGATATGCAGGACCAAAGTACATCTTACGGATGTATTATTTTCAAGAAATATGAAAGGAATCTTTAGCCATCTGGCGAATTAAAGAAAATTGATAGATATATTAGATGGGTTGTTTAACAGAATTTTATTACGATCGTTCAGCACATTTTATATCATGAAAGTCATTTGTTTCTTGATTGCATGCATAATTATAGATCATCTAAAAATAGTTCCAATAGTCAATATTACAATTCTAAATATAACAGTACACAAATTATTATTTTTCCTTAAGCAAGTATTAAATGTTGGGTTACGCTAGAAGAACCGTGTATACATACCGTAATTTTTGAAATAACTAAATAATTATTGTAGTTTTGAAAAGTTTTAAAATATAGTTATCAGGAGAGTGGTAAAGAACTTTGTAGACGACCATTCTATTTAAATATTATATCGAAATAATTAAAAACAGTAAAATGGTATATTAAAAAATAAATCTTTCACTTGGAGTAAATTATTTCCAATTTCCTATCGGAATGAATCAGATCAGTTACGAACAAAAACGGCACTACAAATAATCGTTTTAATAAAAATGCAAATTCCAATACGTTCCTAATATTGGTTTGATTCCCAAAGGATTGCTATTTCGATATTATTTCTGTTTGAAATCAAACTGAAATTGTGCATGAATGTAAAAGTTAGAATTATCGATGGATATGTACCCCGTATTCTGAAGATTAACTCCATTACCAAAATTGGAGCAGCAGATTTGAATCAACATGTGCCTTATTTTAAGAAAAAAATTTAGATTTTTTCGAAAACAAAAATTCCTATTTTATAATAATTTATATAGGCCTTCAACAGTATGCAACACTACTTGCAATATTTATAACTTGTCAGAAACCAAGTTGGATTAGTCAGTTGGATTTTTAAACAAAATTCTCATTAGCACTGAAGACAGTTTATATTTAGACACTGAATTAACAAAAATTCGTACATTTAGGGAGTATAGGATGAAGAAAATTGAAGCCAGATTATCGAACTATGACTAGAATACAAATATTAAGTTGGCAAGATGGTTAGCGTTAAGGAATTACTCGTATATATATATATATATATATATATATATATATATATATATATATATATATATATATATATATATATATATATATATATATATATATATACATTGTTTCCTATTAAGGCGAGATACGAATAAATTAAAGACAACCACAGATCCGGCTGATAGAGTAGTAATATTAAATTTTCCTTTTTGCCCTAGTAAATTTAAACTTGGCCAATTCGTGGGGTTAATATCATTATATCATCATCTGATATATGGTACATCAAAATATCTCCCATGCACTTAATTAAAAAATAATTTTCTTTGTTCTATTAGTATTTAGAAAGATCTCTATTTGAAAATATTATTGTTGAAGTGAAAATAAAGATTATTTTAACTTTAACTTTAAAGTAAAGTTAACACTAACGCATAAATTAAAAATGTTAAGGATCTAATTTGTAATTATTTTACTTAATGTAGTAATTTTTTTAATTTTTTCATTTCAGTTAATACTTTTTTTCTATTATAGCTTATATAGAAAGTTATTATAGCTTAACTAGAACCAATAAATAATTTTAAGAACTATTTGAACTGGGTTAAACATAAACAGAGTCACTAAGCAACTTATAAAAGCCAAGCCTCTTATATCAAACTAATTTAATAGATGTTTTTAATCCATATAAGCATTTCTAACCCTATTTTTTGAATTTGAATACATTTCTAATCAACTGATAGTTTATTGCGTTAAATGATATATGCTTTATTGGGGGCTTCATGTGATTTTTAAAGTTATAGGGTATAATTCGAAGCTATTTATAGAAGGAACTGTTATTCACAGAAGATTTCTAGTTCAAACTTTGTTAATTATGTGCAGCATTTGATGTCTTTTAACCTTATTTCCAGATGAAGCTATAATCTAGAGCCATAAGCCAGATGATCACTAAGCAATTTGTAACGGCAAAACTGCCAATAAAACCTTAGGGGTCCCTTACATGAAAAATAACTCGTAATATCGTCTCCTAAAACTTTGTTTAAGTCCCAGTTTAAGACAATTTATGCTCACTCAACTTTATTCAATAATTGATGTGATAAAAGCCGTTCTTAACATGTTACCCAGCAGTTTTCTCTATTTATTCTTAGGACTACTTTGAAGCTTAGGCCTTGTTTTAGTTGGTATGAATGGAACTTAAATTTAAAGAAAACTATTAACGCCATCTATTGAAACAAAATGTATAATCTGAAAACTGTAAATCTCTATAAAATGGGACTGCCGTCATTATAATCGATCAATGGATTGTCAAATTATAGCGCTTAAAGTGACAGTACCTTTTGTCACCTCGTCACCAAAACACAATGGAACAAAGAGCTAATATGAAATTTTGTTTCAAGTTAGGTAATATTTATACAGAACCATTGGAATTGGTGAAAAAAAGTTTATTATGATGATTGCTTATACCCTGCACGTGTATTCGAGTGATATAAGTGATTCCAGAATGGTCGTGATGCTTCAGAAGGCGACTCAAAGCCAGACCAACTACAAAACCAAAATCGCGATGATTTGGTGGAAAAAGTGCGTGAAATGATCGCCTACGATACACATTTGATTGTGAGGTAGATAATGGAAGAATTAAATACGACCAAAAACATGATTCACGAAATTTTGATAAAAGTTTTAAATGGACGTAAAGTCTGTGCTCGCCTTGTTCCTCACGCCTTAAATGAAGACCGAGAAATTGCTGGCATTGAACATTGCAAAGATTTTATTGATATAGCCAGACGGAACTGCACATTCTTGGAATCGATTGTAAGTGGGGTCGAGACTTGGTGCTTCAAGTATGATCCTTAAGCAAAACTTCAAAGTCTAAGTGGAAGTTTCCAGGCTCTCCAAAATCGGAAAAATTGCGTATCCTGAAGCCACGAGAGATGACAATATTGATCTGTTTTTACGATTCTGAAGGTATTATACTTAGGAAATTTGTTCCACAGAGCCAAAATATAACTGGCGAATCTTACCTGGGAGTTATTGAGTGTTTGTGGAAGAGAATAGTTTGAGTACTAAATATCGAGCTCCGGGAAGTTAATTTTTGTTGCGCGATAATCTCACAGGACCGTGATTTTTGGTTTCGATATCCTCCGTATTCGCCAAATTTATCTCCGTGTGATTATTTCGTTTTCCCGAAACTCAAACTATCCGTGAAAGGAACGTTTTATGACAGAGTTACACAAGTCCAAAATGCTATGACGGGGTCATTAGGGTGATTTCGTAAAACGTCATGTTAGCATTAGGTGAACATGCCGAGCGGTGTATTGATGCGGAAGGCATGTATTTTGAATAAAAAGAAATAAATTTGTCAAAATAAGTAAATGTTTTTTTAATTAAAGAATTGCGTTATTTTTCCGACGTACTGTGTATTCACATTTCAATATGTTTCTTACTTAAAAGTAAAGTAAAATTTTGGGGTTAGAGGCGCAAACTGAGAAGACTAACATGGGTTTCGAACCACGGTCATCAGCTACTGAAAACCCCGATCAGCACTCCCCTCGGGCTATCAAACTTTTGGTTTTGTGATTAACCGAAAGTATCTCGAGAAGCTTACCGACTGGCGAGTGACCAACGTAGAAAACCCCTCACAAGGCATCCGGCCTTACTTAGCCTCAAACTGGAGTGACTCAGGGGTCAGACTGAATCCGTGTCAGATTTAACCTCTTGACTGAAAACTTCACAATAATTTTAGAAAAACTTTTTTGCCTAGTACGTGAATCGAACTCGCTAACGGTCGCATCGTCAGGCTAACGCCTTAGACATTATTTAAAGTTTATTATTTCTTACTTATAATGGTAATATATTTGCATTAATGGCAACGAAAGAGGTTATAACCACTTGTCAAGGTAAAAATTGTGTGAAAAAATACTTCATAAGCTTTAAAAAATTAGAATCATTTTAAGCTCATTCCATAAAGATATAAAAATAGAATATTTTGAATCGTTAAAAAAAAATTAAAAATATTTTTTTTTTTACATCTTTTACACATTTACAAAATTATCGTGTAAGATATTAAGAATTACTGACAATAATACATCGGCATAAATGCACTCATTTCATGTTCTCCAGTTTATTATTTATGGGATAATATTAAATTTCAAAGATTTGTTTTGATTACCAATAACGGGTTTTCTTTAATAAATTGGCTAACCTCGTCTTGCAAAACATTATATCATCAGTTTTTATGTCATTAGTTATAATGTTATATATTTTGTTATATTGATGTTATATTTTTTTATATTTATATTAAAAATGTTTTGCATACGTACATATCAATTTAAATTAACCATATCGTCCGTTTTCTCAGAAAGTGTTCTAACTGATAAACTTGAAAAATTTGGGAACTATTTATAGATCTTATGTCTTATAACCCTATATCTTATAATCTATGGAATATACACCACAATTTCCTCGACCCAGTTGCAACAACAAAATTGGCTGGTCATTTACAAATTAGTTAGATCACTTCGTAGAAAAGGCAATCTGTTCATGTAATATATCGGTCAAAAAGTTCCCGGTCACTTACGAAAAATCCTTACCAGTGGCCGATTGTGCTAATCTTCAAACGCATGAGTTAAAATTTCATGATAATCTGTCTACTAGCTTCTGACTTATGCTTTAAATGATGCTACTTGTGTTAGTTTCAAAATAATAAAAGAAAATAATTTTGTGTGATGATTAAGCATTTCTTGTTGCAAAACAATGACTTAGTAAACATTACCTGGACTCTGTCTCCGAAAAATCAACCATAATTGATTGATATGCTGAATTCAAACGTGACCATACAAGCACCGATAACACTCTGGACGTCCAAATAAGGTGATTACACAATCCTGAGTATTGCCTGTTCTCAGATGTCAAAAAAATGCTCGCTAGAAATATATTTCGCTCCAATGGACAGGTAATTGCCGAAACTAAAGAATATTTTGAAGGCAAAGAGAAAGGTGAGGTTTTTTAAAGGAAAATATATTAATGAATAAAGTCGAACTTTCCAAAACAAAACCTGCGTCTCCGCCTAAATGAACACTTTTGTTGGTTGATTGACCGGGAAGGAGCCCCACCTATCCCCTCAACTGGATGACATATGTTTCGTCTTTCGAGGTTCAGACTCTTCAGGACGCCGACATATAGTGTCTGATGACACTCAACTACTGCTGTCTCATTGGACGCAGTCCAAGAAAATCTAACAGTACATATATACGCCATCCGACGGGAGGTCGGCGAAAAACATGGGTTATTGTGGTGCCCTGAAAAATCTGAGATTCTAGAGACGAAACATATGTCATCCAGTTGAGGGGAACATCTCGTCAGATTTTCTCTCTTTCAAAGCAGCGCAGTACACTCTACTCTCACTTTATTAGCCTAAGTTTGAATATTTGTAGTTTGGTTCACGCCACTCAGTAAAATTTAAATAAAGTTTTTAAAAAGAGTACTTCCGAGACTTTCGATTTAACTCGCATGATATGTTGATTGCTTCTAAAACGGAGCCAGGCAGAGAAACCGTCAAAAAGCTTTTTTAAACCGTCAAAAGCGGTTATTCATATTACTCGACAACAACATCAGGCAAACAATTCCTTCGAAGTTTGATAAAAGTCGTCCTGAAAACAATCCCGACTGATGATGTCAGGACGGAACTCCGCCATCCCGAGTTCCATCCAACAAGCATCACTAGATGGCACACAAAAGAAAAGAAAGCAATCGCAATAGTACAAGTTACTGTGCCACGCGATAAAAAGATAATTCTGAAGATCACTGAACTCTGCCGCTGGAAACTCTGCTATCGTCTCATTAGAGTAGACGTTTAGAAGAGAAAATCAGTACGTAGCTTAGCTACCAAGACGCAAAACCAAAAGCGTCCCAAGAATCAAGTGAAAAAAGAGCACCCGCACTAATCAACATCCAAGGAGAAATACACGAGTGTCCAGAAAGAATCTGTCGACCCGACGGATCAAATCTTAACGCAAGCCAAGGCCATGTCTGAACTTTGATGCAAACTCTAGAGGGTTCTGGGTTTACTACTAATTGAATCCTCTCATTCTACACAACAGCCAGTAAATTACTGGAATTAAAATCCATCATCGACGACAAAGCCAAATCAAACCCAATGCACTTTTTCTGCCTCGGAAGAAACAAGATAGAAGCCAGCCGAACGAAATGCTTTTTTTGTCGTGCTAGATTTCGGGCTTGGCGGCTTGAGTTTAGAAAATATCTTCAAAATAACGTCCTGACATCTTTCGATTTCTCTCTCAGTCATCAAATCGGTACCTCCTGAGATAGATAGAAGCCCCCAACAAACAAAACTCATCATGAACAAGAGCAATACCAATAGAAACGGGTACGAACCACAAAGGCTAGCTCAACAATCTGGGTAAATAATCAGAATCAGATTAGATTATTTCGAGAGAAAGGCATCTGAGCTTAACTGATGAGTTCTTATATAACCAAACCGGTCTTAAGATGTGGATGAATTTTTCCTCCTATTAATCGAACGAGACATAGTTCATCTAGTCGTACTACCTGCATTTAAAAATTCTGTTAATTATTATATAATTTTGTACATTAAAAATTCCATATTAAATAAGTATTTCGTTATGCAACTCAATTCTTAATAATCTTTCGAATTCCTATATGGTTATTGGGATATTAAAGAGTTGCTAAACTACCATTTGACATGTTAAAATTGGAAATATTTCCAACACATCGAGCTATATAAATTAATCATTTTTGATAAATTAAGTCGAAATTATTTATTTTACTTAACATTAGCCATAAAAAAGTATTTGACTGAACACCCTAAATATTTATTGTCATAAATTAAATCTGTATTAGTCGTTTGTTGAATTTTATTTAGAAATTAAACCAACACGAAAATTGAACAAACGTTTCAATAACCGCTCTACCTTTAGAATATATAGTTAATATTTTGCTTAACTGCTGACTCTCAGTAGCGCTTAAAGCTAATTTTATATCCTTGCCTGGACGAATATAGTTATAAACTACTCGGAAGATGAGAATTAATATAAATCTGTATTAAAGTGTGAAAAAAAAAACACTTATATCAATTACAACTTATAGTGTAGTTCTATTTGAGCTTACTTGTTTATTGAAAATATATATTTATTACAAAATTATTTTTTAATTTTCTTGTATTGGTAGTGGGAAAATTTTAGACAGAATTGTGGAGATTCAGAACGGAAGTAGAAGATAGAAATGCGGCGTCTTGGTATCATCCTTATCAATCAGTGTGAAACGCATTTCAAGAATAGCGACCACTTTCAAACATTTTATGGTCATACAGTATTCTATCCTGATTACAATACATCTTCGAGAAATGGTGTGAAGTGGCATTATTATTAACAAGGTATTAACCGATTGTGTATTCGGATATAATACAATAGTAGCCAAATAATGCTCACCCAAGAATGAGGCTGAAGACTATACCCTGCATATTGAATAATAATCTGGTGTATGTTCCTACCATCCATGCAGATCAAGTGGTGTAAATGGATTTTTATGGTGAATTAGAATCTGTATTGGGGGATATACCTGATCGGGATATGGTAATGTTTGCGGCAAATTTTAAAGCCAAGGTTGGGACAAGTCTGGATAATAATAATATGAGAAATGATGTATGGAAATATGAATTTGCTGAAAGGAATCAGTGTGGTTCAAGACTTATTAAATTCTTCTAATGGAATCTTTACTGCGGAACATTAAACCCGAAGAAATTTTCCACTAAGCACCAATTCAACAATGTTTTATTTATATTCTATTTTATTTATTATATGATATTTATTTATTATATATTTATTGTTTTATATGTTTGTTGTCTATAATATTTATTATAAATTGTATTTATCTTTACTAATGTTATCTTTTGATTGCCGTATTACAAAATAAATGAGAAATATATTTGTGTGTTAAAAATACCATTATAAATATATATTTTATTATGCAACCCAATTTTTATTATCATTTCGAATTGTTATAGGGCTAACGGGATATTAACGGGTTGCTAAAAATTTAAACTTTTAGTTATTTTAATACGTGTCTTCGTACTTCCCACTCATATGCATGATGAAAATCGAAAATAATTCCAACATAGCAAACAGTTTAAATGAATCCTTCTTGACAAATCAAATTGAAATTATTTAATTAAACTTTAGCGATAAAAACTTAAAGTGTTAACACCTCAAATATTTGTTGTCACAAATTAAATCCGTATTAGTTTTCTGTTAAATTTTGCTTAGATATTAAACCAACACGAAAATTGAACACAGCATTTCAATTTACTAACCGCTTAGAACTTCTCTACCTTTAGAATACATAGTTTATATTTTGCATAACTGCTGACTCGTACCAGCGTTTAAGCTGATTTTATATCGTTGCCTGACTAAATTCAATTGTAAACTACTCGGGAAGTGAGAATTAATAGAAATCTATATTAAATTGAACAGATGACCGAACTGGAAAAACAACTGTGTTTAATAAAACTTTGTATTGTAATTCTGTTTGAGCTTGCTTACCTAATAAAAATGTACATTTATTACAAAATTATTTTTAAATTTTCATGTATTGTTAATGGAACAGTTATATTGATTTTATATTCTGGCAGTACTATTCGTACAAAAATTTTAAGCGCTATTGTAATAAAATACAAAAATATTCGGCACTAGTGATATGACGATTTCAAAAACAGATAAGTATCTTAATATTACTATTGATGATTACATTACATTAACTGTAAAACAGGTTTAAGAGGGGATGACATGTGTCAGCTATTAGCTGTCAACAGCGTTATCTGTCTGGCTTGCAGTTTGAATTATTGTAATTTGGACTGTTGAAGTTTCAGTTGCAGTAATTGAAATCAACTCTACCGAAAATGTTAAGAATTCACCTATGAAAAAGTTGTAAGGAATAAGGAATAAGAAAGCAAAGGTAAGTTCAGTTTTCGGATTAGTTTTTGCATTTTTAATTTTACAGTATCATTATTATGCCGTGCATATTTTTATCATGCATCGGTTTGGAGCGCTATCTAGTAAATAGTGTGGATATTAAATTCGTCTTTTCTTTTATTTGTGGTTTCAGCCCTACGTAGGCTATTTAGCCAGGATTTAGTGTAACTATCAAACATATTCACGATATTTCATGCACAGAGCTTTGTACTTACAGGAATGCCTCCCTTGTCCACTAAATAGTATATCGTACCAACATAGAAAGAAAGGATCAGCTTATCTTTGTAGGGAAGTAACAAGAGGTGACCAGTTAATTTTTCATAAGATATTTTACACTAGTGGAAACATTTCAGAGCTAAAGACAAGACAGAATTAATTTTTACTGAAGTATACAGATGCTACAAGCCTGATAAAATCAATGGTTATTAATAATAAGAAAGGACCGAAATCAATGTCTGTGAAATATTCTATTTTCACAAAAGTAAAGAAGAACAAAATTCGGATTTGTCAAAAGGCATTTTCGGATACTCTGCGGTTATCTAAAAATTGAATTAGAGTAGTTGTTTCCCCACACGCCCGAACTGGTTAAATGTCCACTGAGCACCGAGATGGTGTAGGGTGTGTTTGTCTGCCCATTTAGTGCATTTCATAATTTTTTAAAAAATAATGAGCTTGTTAATTGCCCTAGCAGCTGAGCCAAAAAAAAAAAAAGAAAAAAAATATAAGCAAACAAAAGAAAATATATTTACATATGAAAGGAATGAAACAGAACATAATAAAGAACCCAACGAAATATGCTCTGCAGTATATCACTGTCTTTCCAATATTAATACTCCGAAAACTATTAGAGTGATTCGCATGGCTTCAGATGGATGTGGAACTTAAAATAAAAAAAAAATATATTATGAAAATGTTGAAAAAGTGAATGGTTTTTGAAAAATTCCCTTCAGAACGTTACGAGTATAGAATATATTTTCCTGTTGTTAGGCATTCGATTCTTCAAACCGACAGAATTTTCGCACAAATTGAAAACAACATTAAAAGGTCTGATGTTATAATAGATCCCAGGGGTACCCAAATCTTTTTTTCCGAATTCGCAACTGTTCTATCACGAGCTGGAATAAATTTCGATTGGAAAACAGTTTTTGCAAAAGTTGTGTGTCCAGTGGCACTTCCAATTTAATCATTGAAAAATGTTTTTATTCCAGCCTAACACCCGAAACACTAACACCAGGAACGGTAACATCCTTGTTAGCGGCGAGGTATACTGTCAAACTGACATAGGAAGTTATAAATCTATCTGCAAGAAGGTAAAAAAATTATGAATATCGAATCTCCGAAATCTATACCGGTTGGCGTAAAAGTTTCCCGCTTAAAATTACGGGATGTTTCAGCACTATTGGCAAAACACTTTGTCGAGAAGTGGAGAAGTTTGGAATTTTTATCAAACTATGTTTGTACAGTCTCACATAACGTAGAAGAAAGGAATCAATAGGATAACATATAGAGTGAAGACGAAATCTTGAACCAAGATATTACAGAAGAATATGTGAATCAAGAAGCGAACGTCTCTGCAGAAGAGTGTGAATATGCTCATGAAGTTACCGATTTACTTTTTTAAATTGTAATTAATGTTAAAAATAACGTTATTTTTTTATAAATACATATTTTCTACTATCTGCATCTTTTGTTTATTTCCAAAAACAGATAAATCACATAAATACATTTGAAAACAAGATAGATCTAATAAAATAAACAATAGACCTTTTTATGTTATCATTTAATGGCTATAATTACAGCAAAAGATAGCTGTTTCAAATGTCTAAATAACGTCACAATTTGAGAATTCTATCCCTTCATCTACAACTTCCATATATTTTTTCATTCCTGTAAAGTTTGGTTTCTATGATGTATCTAGGTTTGAAACTAAATGACTCAATTATGGTATGATAAAATATATATTCCACATAGGATGTACAAATATTGTACTTGTACGGCGCCGGCTTACAATTTCCTAACATAATAGGAATAAATATAAATGCAAATTTTTTAATATATGCACTCATCTGTTTTTCGGTGTGAGCCTAATGTTGGTAATTGTTCTAGTGGAACTCAGTGGGTGGTTAGTCTGATGGAGCTTGGATGTCGATAGGTGGCTGACGTACCTGTTCTTACTATCGGTTAACTGTCTATGGCCCTAATGGCGAATAAAGGGTGGTCACAAATTGGCCGATATGGTGGGCTAGTGGGCAGTAAAGAAATCGCACTCGGAGCAGCAATTCGATCCTAACCGTATGAACTTATCTGGGAATGTCTACAAAAGTGACTGATCACACAGCTGACAGAAGAGACTGACTAAAGATCGTGTCTAATGAGTGTGCCTAGCTTCCATTTTTATAGATCTTCGAAATGTGGGAGCAGCTAGAAATAAACAACAATTAAAGTACCCGAACTATACAGCCGTCGCCAAAAATGTATTTTCCCCAGAATAATTAAACTTTTGGATCATAACACTATACATATTCTTTTTTTTTTTAATTATTGCATCAAGATATTATTGTTGGGGTAAGTTGTCAGTCATTGAATATGCATTTGAATGTGCTAAATTTGAACAAATATGCAATTTTTAAACAATGACTGAAAAGTGAATCACCGAGCATCCGGTTTAGAAGCGGTTATTTGATAAAGAAATTAATATATATATATATATATATATATATATATATATCAACAATATTTAATATTGTACGTGAACTAAAAGTTGCTTCTGATGAGTTTAGAAAAATCACTTCCACTTCGAGGTAAGGAAACATTGAAGCTGTTTTTAATTGTTATGTTTTCAATACACTAGTGAACCTGTATTAACTTTCGTCTAAATTATTAACAACATAATTACGTCTTAAAATTATTGTTCGAATAATGAAAATAAAACACACATATTCAACACATATCTCAGATGCAACTAGTTTACAAAATGAAATTAATTGAAAGCCATATAAAATTATATAGGTGGTCCAAGTTAGAAAGCAATTAAGACTTATAACTTACCGCGAGAGTTGGTGTACTAAACCCTACTGACCGCTTGCCTCTAATTTGTCCTTCTAATTTTGGAAGTTTATTGTGTGGAGTGTATCTTAAGAATGGGCCCTTAAAGTTCATTTAAGTTTCCCACTTGAACTGTTATGTTGTTAGTTATAGAAGAGATCCCGTTGAGAGGAAAACTCGTAAATCTTAGTTTAAAAGTTTCAGACGCTCGCAGAGCAGTATGATATTGAAAACAAATTTGCTATCGATGATGGCTTTTAACGTTCAACTTCGATTAAAATGTTTTTTAATACTTCCTTTTTTTATTTGTCAGTGTTATTATACTTTAATTTGGTGTTTAATATGGCAAAAAAAATTAATTTCCTTAATTTATGTAGATGGAAGATTTATGACAATATTGTTAGTGAATGATAGTAATAATGATAGTGGTCAAGTAATATATAATGGATCAAAATAATCATAGCAATTATAAGGTCACGGCTGTAATTGGTATTGGACATGACAGTATATAAAATATCAGTAATTTGCCGTCGAGGACGCAGGCACGCAGGATCCGAAAATTTACAAGCTCACGCTCACCCTCAAACAAAAAATCGTAATCCAATATTACTGTATACTTCACGAAGAGAATGAAGACGCATGAAATGACATTATTGATGAACAATCATGCTCATTTATTGCCTCTTCAAACAATCAATTGCAATAAAAATGGTAGAAGAATACTATGGTGATGTATAGATAAAATTTGAATTAGATGATGATGAAAATGATTAGATGAAGAGAGATAAAATCCTTATCATCAATAGAGGAAAACTGGGAGACACTACTATTGAGTCACAAACCGACGAAAAGAAGTCCAAAACCAGGAAGCAGGGCTAACAAATTCACCACCGATCAATGACATAAGGGCTCACTAGACAATTAATCAGCAAGTTATGAGAACAACGTTACATTACAGAAAGATGCCTAAGTCTATCAAATTATACGGAAAATATTGAAGCTTAAGATCAAAGCACTGGAAAATTGCACAAACATCACCCTAGAAGTGCAGTAGAACGCTCAACATTATCATCACTATATCAACAAATGGAAGTGTGCGGAAATATTTTTTAATAGACACAAATATCAACACTAAAGAACTATGTATGACAAACTGATCAATCATCACTACTATGACTTATGACTATAAAAATTAAGTTCAATTGTAGGTAAAGCAAAATTTTGTAACTATAAAAAGAAAATGCAACCATATAAAGAAAACCATATAAAGAACATTTGAGCGAAATCACCAAGAAACAAGTCGATATGTTAGTGTTGATCTACTGGCCGATTGCGGGTAGACGTTTCTTAATCCAGGTGGTTTCTCCCTGGCAATTCAGTGATTTGGACTACCTATGCCGATAAGGGTGCCGGACCTTCAAGATTTTTCAGCATATAAGAAATGACTGTGAAGCATATGGAGCAACTGTATATAAAGAAAAGCATTAAACAGTCGTGGAGATTCTGCATCATGGATTAGCAATAAAAAGGCACCTGAAAGATTTGGAAGAAAACCCATACTACAAGCACAACCCGAAACCAATTTTAAAGAATGGCATTTACATAACGAATTGGGACCGAAGAGTCCTTACGGAGTAGAAATTAAATAATAACATGAAATTGTATTCATGTCTATAAAATTTCAATGCATACAACCTTTATAAAAAAACGAACGGTAATAATTTAAGCAAAATGTATTGCATTACAACCAACCAGCTGAAAAACATAATTATCAAATATTCGGTTGGTGGCTAAAGATCATGGATTACAGTAAGAAAAATTAAATAACTTCAAGATGTGTATTTTTTGATGAAAGTAATATAAAACGTTGCTGCAATCAGTTACTCAGTAAATGGTTATAATATTAAATATCTGAATTTCTGATTTTTGAATATCTTTTCCTCTTTATTTGCCGGTCGCATTGGCGCGTACGGTAAGATCAGCGGCCTGCCGCTGCTGTGCCGAAACCGCATTGGAGCGGCAGTTGGTTCAATTCCAGTGCTCGGATGGTTGTTTTTCTTTCTTTCTTCTGTCTGTTTACTTCCTAAATGTTTGTGATTGTTTCTAGGCAAAAGTGTAAAATCCGACAACGAATTACCCCTTAGTCACGCCAGTTAAAGGCTGGGTAAGGCCAGATGCGTCCTGAGAAGTGTTGGAGAAACGTTGGCCACTCGCCAGTCGGTAGGCTTCCTGATAGACTTATGAGTAAGCACATAATCAAGGGTTGATAGCCTGAAGGGGGTGCTGGCCTTGGTTGTTGGTGGCTGATGACCGTGGTTCGTAACCCACGTTAAGCTGTAGGTCCAGTTGCTCAATAGTCTTGTAGTTGCTGATGCGTCTCTAACCGTAAATCCTTTCCTTTCTTTTTCCTTTATATGATCTTCCTAATTTGTAGCACGATTTATTCTATATCTGTTATCTCTTTCAAATTAGCAGATTTTTGGCTCATTAGTAAATTTTAAAACATAAATATCTAGTTTTTTCTACTGCTTTGTTTTCAAAAACTACCATAATTTATTTCCCTCCTTTTTATTATTCACACCAATTATTGGTTCGTAGATTTCTCTGTGCTTGGAGAATTATAGGTCTTATTTAAAAGTTTTTAATTGGTTGCTAAAGTTTTTACTTTTATTATCAATTTACAATATCTTTTTCTCCATCCGTTTCTTGATGATTTAAAACTAACTTTACTGTTAAAAGCAACGAAATATAAATTCTATTGTTGAAAATGTAAGTATATGTTAGAACGAAGAATGTAGTGTAGGAACAACATGTATCAAAACAGGTTATCAGTTGAAATAATGACAAAATATAATATAAACATCACAAAATAAACAGGTTATTGGCTGGAAGTATGCATAAAATGGATAGAAAAGTTCTTTAAAAGTATGCTTAAATATTAAGAAATTAAAGTCGAAGCAATTAGTTTACTCTTAGTTAATTAGTATTAGGAAATTGCAGAAAATTGAAATTTTTGGTGTTCTTTATGTTGAAGTTCTTTATAGGAAGAAAAATAAACAAAATAAACTTTAGAATATGAAGAAAAGAATTATAGCAGAGAGTAAAAAATATTGAATTTAAAATAAAAATGGAATAAGCCAAATCGGTAATAGCACAGGGTCTTACACATTACACATTACACATTTATACTTGGTAATAGACATTTTTAAAAGAAAAAATACTTAATATAAAATACTGAAGAAAAAGATATTATCACTAAAAATAAAAGTAAATAAAAAGCTAGACAATCATTTAATATCTTTTTGTACGGTTATTTGAGAAGTAGAGAATGGTACATCAAAATAGAGGAAGGAAATAGAAGAGGAATAGAGGTACTTCATTTATTGTTAATATTGAATAATGGGTATGCTGCTGTAATTAAATGAACAACTAAACTTGAACACACAAATTGGCGAGTAAAATGTTTATGATATCCAATGAATAAGTCATGTTTCGACCATCACATTTTATTTGTTGCAAATGTAGAGAAGAATGACACAAGATGGCTGAATGTGATAAAAATACAGATGAAAGAAACGGTAACAGGAGATATAGGAGAAAAGCGTATAGATATCGCATAAAAACAAGGACGTATTAAAAAAGCAAATCAAACAGAAGAGGAAACATCATAAGTAATAGGAAAAATTAATAGGAATATCTAAGACTTAGCAGCTATTCAAAATTTAGTAATAGAGGAGTTAAAAGTATACTACATAAAAATACAATACAATAATTGTAAACAATACAATAATTTCGCATTGACAGTAGTGGAAAGTGTATATATAGCAGCAGCCTTAGTTCAGGAAGTAGTCAACATTTAAAGTAAAATGAATTTGAATCACAAACAAAGCATAGCAATAAAATATGTTCCGCAATCTCGACGACCAAGTGACTGAAAAATAGTGGAAGTAATTTCTTATCGTAACAATAAATTATATTTCTTTAAAAACAAAGTAAATAGGGTAAAAATAAATAATCATTAATTTTAACTATAGTCCACAACTTAGAAAGCAAATGAAATAAACAACCTAATATGATGCCGATATGAATATCCAACAATAATTATGGGAACCTCTAAATCTGTACCTAGAGTAACAACTTTTCAACACTCGAGAACGAATATAAAGATTCAAATAGAGACATCAGTTCCAAAACTTTTATGATCTGTAGATCTCACCAATATTTTTCTCTTGTGACAGGAAAATTAAACTGCTTACCAATCCATTAAAAACTATTACCAAGAATGCCTACGAATTAAAAACGCTACCCGACGTTAAAGTAAAAGTTCAACCAAATACTAGTACTATATAACCAACTATCACAAAAGCTCTTGTAAAAAACAAATCAGAGTTCCGCATGTATTGGTCAAATTCCTGTATTCTAGGAAATAAAGTTTTGAATATCAGTAATATGTATCTTTACCTTTTTTTTTACATAGATCTTAGTCCAAGGGATAATAACAAAGATTTTAACTACATCGAGATCCCAAACTATAGACCCCTCAGGGGTTCAGAGTGGAAGTCCTGGTTCTTCCTCTGAATACGGGTTTGACGTCCCCGAGGTACCCTAGTCATGTTGTGATTGTCCTGTAAATGTCCCTGATCGTTTGATTTCCCCTTAAGCCAAACTGTAGCGCGACCCGTGGTGAGGGCTGAATGGCAGCTGAGGGTATCAGCTGTTGTGAACGGGGCCTCCAAAGTACCTCCCGTCCCTTTGGAGTATTTAGGGTTTCTGCAATAAGGAGCACTGTTGCAGTCGACCTCCTTTCTTCCAATCTCGTGGGAACTATATGTCCTTTAACAATTCATCTTACCCCCTATTATCAGGGTCGAAAAGACCCCGGATTGCGTCTCCAGTAGAGAATAATAATAAATGTTCTGATTTTGACAAATACTTTATAATTAAAAGCTGCGAAGGATCGCTAAAAAATGTTTCACCATTTATCATTCATAAAGTCATTTTGGGAAATGTAGGTGACATAGAATCTATTAAAAAACTAAGAGACGGTACGTTACTAGCAGTTGTTTCAAATGCTAAACAGGCCAAGAGTATACTGGATCTCAAAAAAGTGCACACATTTGATGTTGTGGTTGAGCCGCACAAATCCTTGAATTATTGTAAAGGAGTAATCTCGAGCACTGACCTCCTAAATTGCGAAGAGTCGGAAATTCTGGAAAATTTGAAGCAGCATGGAGTTGAGGCTGTCAAAAGAATCACCACAAAAAAAGAAGGTACAATCTCTCCAACCAGCAGTTTAATATTAACATTTAGAAAACCTGCTTTACCTGACAGAATTAAGGCTGGCTACCTATCATTAAGAGTCAGACAGTACGTTCCTAACCCTATGAGATGTTTCCAGTGCCAAAGATTCGGTCACATATCATCGGATTGTTCATTTTCCCCAGTATGCCCTTCCTGTGGCGGTGCCGTACATGATGGTTCTCAGTGCTCACTTGCCCCAATTTGCCCCAACTGTAATGGCGATCATTCCCCTAGGTACAGAGGTTGCATCGTATTCAAAGAAGAATACCAAATCCAGAGAATAAAAGTATCGGAAAAAATCCCTTATTTTGTCGCGAAGGCTAAGGTCAAAAGCACCTTCCCCTCCAGTACCTCCAGTTTTGCAACTGTCGTAAGTCGTAGTAAAACCATGGTGTCTACTGCTACGCAATGTGAAATCAACATTAACCAGTGCCCTTCTAAAGCACTTGATAAGGCGCCACTCACTACACCTCGTGACCCCCTTCCTCCTTCCTCCCCCTCTATTCCTCCATCCTCCCTCCCTGTCAATCTCCCCTCGCCCACTCCTCCTACTGCATCCAAAGCTCCCCCACTCGTCGTCCCCAAGCCCACCCTCCCTCCTCCTCCTTCTTCCCTTTCTCTCTCCACTACACAAACTCCCTCAAATTCCCTTCCCACCCATCATCCAAAAATACCCTCAAATAAAACAGCTCACAAAAACCCGAGATCTCTATCCCAGTCCTCTAACAAATCCTCTTCCACTGAGGACATGGATCTAGACTGCTCGTCAAAACCAAAGACAAAAGAGAGCAAACCAACTTCTCGACGACCTAACATTAGAAGGTAGTACTTACTCCTTTTATAGGTGTCACCAGGCTTATCTAACCTCCTAAAATTCACATTCAATCCAACCATAATTCAATGGAATATTAATGGCTTCAACAAAAAGTTCGAAGAATTGAAGTTAATCGCCTCAAGTTATAAGCCTGCCATTATTCTTTTACAAGAAACAAATTTTAACGATTCTTCCTGCCCTAGTTTTAAGAACTATAACATTATAAGAAAAGACAGGGAACAAGCCCTGCGATCTTCAGGAGGTGTAGCTATTCTGGTACACGAGTCCCTAGACTATTCCACTATCCAAATTGATTCCGGTGTAGAAGTCATAGCAATTTCCACTCACTTTGTCAAGAAAGTATCCATCTGCAACGTTTATATCCCTCCTTCCACGCCATTTTCTCTACAGGATCTCAACAATATCCTTTCAAAACTCCCTCCCCCCTTCATAATGTGCGGAGACTTTAACTCCCATAATGTAATGTGGGGTTCCTCTAGAACAGATAGCAGAGGATTAATCCTTCAGGACTTCCTAATCTCAAACAACATTTCCCTCCTAAATCCTCCAGTCCATACCCATGCATGCCTAGCTTCTTTAACCTTTTCATCCTTAGACCTTTCCCTCTGTTCTCCTGACCTTTTCACTACCCTACAGTGGGATATCATGGAAGATCTACACGGAAGTGATCACTTCCCAATCAGAATCTCCTCTATAGGCTGGCATCAACCTAAATTGCCTAGAAAAACTTTTAATCTATCCAAAGCAGATTGGACCAAATTTCGAGACTCGTACATCCTTCCAAACTTAACGTTTGCCGATGAGGACTCAGCCCTTGATACCTTTGTCCATTCAATCATTGCTGCAGCAGATTCCAGCATTCCTCACTGTAATATCCAACACCACAAACCCCCAGTCCCCTGGTGGAACGATGACTGTAGAATGGTGATCAGGGAAAGAAAATCGGCACTGAATCGCTTCAAACACTGTCCTACTTTGGAAAATATTATCATCTTCAAAAGATGCCGAGCAAAAGCTCGTAGGACGATTTTAAACGCAAAGCGATCTTCCTGGGCTGAATACATCAAATCTATAAATTCGTCTCTCAGCAGTGGGGAATTTTGGCAAAAAATCAAAAGGTTTCGAGGTAGTCCTCTTCAGTCAATACAGGGCCTAATTAGTGATGATCAATGGATCTCCAATAGGGTTGATATTGCGAACTGTTTTGCGAATTTTTTCTCCAATGTATCTGGCGACAATAACCTTAGCACTTCCCAGCTAAATCAGAGATCTTCCCAATCAGTAAACTTCGACGTTGACGATTCTCCCCTCCAGCACTACAACCTCCCTTTTAGCTTTGATGAACTCTTAAATTCTCTCTCTAGAAGCAGAAATAGTGCCCCGGGGCCTGACTTAATCCTAATTCCCATGATCCGCAATCTCCCTCAAGCGGCTCTAGACAATTTGCTGGATCTTTATAACGGCTACTGGAGAACAGGCACGTACCCATCTGCTTGGAAGAAATCTATCATGATTCCAATACATAAACATGGCAAACCTCGTTCCTCACCTGGTAGTTACCGTCCAATCTCGCTGACTGACCATCTGGGCAAGATCTTTGAAAGAATGGTAAATACTCGCCTTGCCTGGTACATTGAATCTCACAATCTATTAGATCCTTATCAACTGGGATTCAGGCAATCGAGATCTACCATTGATCATCTCACGGGCTTCCATAATGATGTTTGTACTTCATTCCAAAGGAAAAACCATTTAGTTGCTGCTTTCTTAGACATTTCCAATGCTTTTGATATGGTATGGCGGCCCACCATCCTGAACACTTTACATCAGTGGGGCCTCAGAGGCCGGTTACCTAAATTCATATCAAACTTCCTCTCTGATAGACTTTTTAATGTCAGGATTGATGGTCATCTATCTGATCCACTCCCCTTACTAAATGGAGTCCCTCAGGGTTCAGTGCTGAGCCCTACCCTTTTTAATATAGCCATGAACAACATTCAAAGATACCTTAGCCCTACGATCACTCACAGATTATACGCAGATGACATCCTACTATATTACCAGTCTCCCAATCCAAGAGTCTGCGAAAGAATCCTCCAATCTAACTTGAACTCACTGGAAAAATGGACCAAAGCCACAGGTCTCTCTTTGTCGTCCACAAAATCCGCTATTGTGCATTTTTGCAGAAGACAAAAATGTTCCCGTCTGCATTCAATAACTCTTCAAAACAAGACTTTACCAACAGTTTCGTCTCACAAGTTTCTCGGACTCACCTTCGATTACAGACTATCATGGAAAGATCACATCCAATCTCTGAAGGCTAAATGTACTCGCGACTTGGGAATATTAAAGATGCTTTCAAACCACAACTGGGGTTCGGATCATCTCTGCCTTCTTAAATTATATAAAGCAATTATTAGATCCAAACTGGACTATGGCAGCATAATTTTTGCTACGGCTCCCAAATCTTATCTGCGCTCACTGGATGTCATCCAGAATACATCACTAAGACTTATAACTGGAGCTTTTATCACCAGCCCAACTCCCAGTTTACATAGCATCATGAGTTTAGAGCCCCTATCCATCAGGAGGAAGTATCTACTCTTAAAGTATGCTACGGATCTCTGGCAGAGACCATTCATTCCTGGACATCAGTCATTCTTCCATCCTCCCCCAATACCCCCAATAGCCTCCACTCATAACCTAACCCTAGACCTCAGACGCACCTTCCAGCAACTATCTGAAGAGTCCAACACCCAATTGCAAGTTCCTCTCCCAATTAGCACTACTTCTACTCCTCCGTGGTTATTACATCCCATCCAGGTTGATTTTTCCTTACTAAAATATGATAAAGAATCTACGTGCTCTTCTGTCTACAAATCCAGTATAAACAACATTATCCAGTCCAAATCTCCATGCCAAACAATTTATACAGATGGATCTAAGTCAGACCATGGAGTCGGTTGTGGCTTTGTTCATGACAGATCCTCCTCAGGCTTTAAGTTGCCCGCCACAACAAGTGTACTAACCGCTGAGCTAGTGGCCATTGAAAGATCCCTCAGCTATATCAAGTTAAATCCCGCAAATTGCTGGATCATATTCTCAGATTCTAAGAATGCACTATCCATGATCCAAAATCGCATCATTTCCCATCCAGTTATAGTGCTAATTATGGATCTTATAGAAGATATTATAGCACATGATTCTTCTCTTCTCTTCGTTTGGTGTCCCGGTCACAAGGCCATCAAAGGTAATGAGGAAGCAGATTTACTTGCAAAATACTCCATTCAGCATGGTCAACCTTATATGCGCTGCTTCTATCCAAAAGACCATCTCTCATCGGTGAAATCCTTCTCGCAATCTTTAATGCAATCCTACTGGGATGATCCACAGAAAGTCAATAAGCTGAGATATATTAAACCATTATTCTCCCAACCTCCACCAGAACATCTGGTAAGTAGGAAAATTACAGTAAAATGGATGAGACTCATGATTGGTCACTGCAGATTTACACATGAATATCTACTAAAACGAGAAGGTCCCCCGCTCTGCGAATTTTGCAACGATCCCCTATCCGTCAAGCACATTCTTACCGAATGCACGGCATTATACCCTCTCAGATCCTTTTTTGACCTCAATCAGGACCTTTCTCGAAACCTTTGCTCAGACAACATATCTAACACCTTAGCTTATCTGAAAGAAATTAACTATCTCACTAAAATCTAGTCACTGCTAGCGACATTTCATTCTAGTGTGAGTTATTTGCAGCAAAATCAAACTTATCAACACATCTGTGATAGCTTATCCTGCGACGAAACCCATCTGTGATAGAAGCCATCTGTGATAGAACTGATCTGTGATACTAATAACCTGTGATATTTATTAATCCATTCAATGTCTGTCTTTTAAGTGAGTTCCATATTCATAAGTTAAAGTTCCTGGTCGCTAAATGATCTTGATATCGATGCGACCTAAACTTGAAAATTCTCTCTCTCTCTCTCTCCCAAACTATAGAGTGAAATTCGAACCAATAGAACAAAACTGTGAACTTCATTACTGCACAAGTTGGCATGCTTATGGACACAAATAACTTCTGTTATCGCTGTGAATATCTGTTATCGCTGTGAATATGAAGTGTAAAGCTAATAACAAAACTGTATTTTGTACACGTAGCGAATGATCTTATGCACACAAACAACTTCGGTTATCGCAGTGAATATCAAGTGTGACGATAATAACAAAACTGTACTTTGTGCACGTAACGAAATATCTATAAAAATATCTAGTAAAACGGGTGCTGTGCCAGGAAAATCACTTAAAAAAATAAAAGAGCCGCTCCATGTATAAAGAATTTCAACAAAAATCGTTTCCATAACTCAGAAAAAGCACACCAGAAAAACAAGTGAGTCCAGGTATATCATTTGCATAAAATCTCTCCCATAATTTCCAAACAAACTCAAACACTCGATCTATTCAACAACCAATAATGTATCAAAAACCAAACCATATTCCTGACTTAATATACATGATAAAAACTCTTATGAAACAAATGAGCACCGTGCTAAACATATTAACTAAGCTTATCCTAAAACAATGCCAAAGTTTCTTAAAATAGCTCAGTAGTCCTCCTACCTATTGGAAGTTAAACAGTTAATAAATTTTTGCACCTTATCAATTAATACCTTATCAAATTATTGCACCTTATCAAATGCCTGCTTGATATCTAAAATTATAGCTAAGCAGTATATTTGGGATTCGAAATCTTCGTTGACTTTGGTGACCGCTCTGTGCACCTGTTCAATAGTAGAATGTTTGGAGTGAAATTCTAATCGGTGCTCCGTGATTACAGCTTCAATGTCCAGCTGAATCCCATCCTCTTCAGAAAAAGGTTTTCGGATATCTCAGATAAAACGGACAAAGTTGGTTTGTAAGACGAAACATCCTCAGTGAAAAGTATCCAAACTTTAGCATGTCATTGAATATATGTATTAAAATTTGAAACTAATGGTAGGCAGTATTTTGAGCACATATGCATTAATTTAATCATATTCGGGAGATTATTTTTATTTAGATTTTGGATTGCCGACTTGACCTCGCTAATATAATGTTTTTTAAGTCTTTTTACCGAAGAAAGACAGTCGACATAAACAAAGTCCAACGCGTGATCAGCACGTGATATTTTAACTAGAACGCTGAGCGCCCCTGCTATTGGCGGTAATTGGTCGAGCCGATTTAAACCACTAATGAAAACCCAGATGATAGGCAGTCACACGTCAACCTTGTGTTTGAAACAGCCTCTATCCTGAATTTCACTTTGTGCAATATTTGCTGATATTAGGTCCTCTTTAATTGCAGCAATCCATTTAATTATTTCTACTTAATCTCTACTCCTATTTTCATAAAATTCGACTGTTTGTATAGTTAGCCTACTCGGATTCATCCGTTTTATGTGCCCGTAAAACTTAAGTCTTCTTTTTCTCATATCGCTATATATATCTTTGTATTGTTTGATTTCTTGGTTTTCTCGATGTCGGTATGTTGCGCTATTTATTTGTTTGGAGCCTAGGATTTTTCTTATGATTTTTATTTTCTTCTTTTCAATGTCTTCGATGCCTCTCTTTCTATTCAAAATGAGCGTTTTTGCCCCATATAGATATTCTGACTTAATAACTGTGTTGTAATGTCTCAGTTTTGTGTTTTTCAATAGGCATTTTTTGTTGTAAATATTTTGTGTAAGTCTCAATGCCCTTTCCATTTTTTGACATCTACCCTTACTGGCCGCTTTTTCCATCCCATTTTCCATGATTATTTCACCCAAATATTTAAATTAAGGGACTCGTCTGATGTGTTTAGAAATGGTGTTCTTAATCTGTTGCAGGTCATGTATTGTGTCTTTTCAAAGGAAATTTGGAGTTCTACCTTATCTGCTGTTTCTTTTAGGAATAGGATTAGGATTTAGGTTTCTGTGCCGTTAATGCATCTTGAGCCAAAATTGCTAGATCATCAGCAAACCCTAGACAATCATTTTTGTTGTTGGTTCTTGCCAGTTTAATGGGCTGGTCAATATGCAGGGACGACTTTTTCTCACGCCACTCCTGTATTATTCTAGAACACAGTATTTTTCTATGACACAGTTAAATAAGAGTGGAGTCCATCCCCTTGTCTCTCTCCAGTTTTAATTTCGAAGGGCATGAATTTAACTTTTGACCTTGTCTTAGTTAATGTTGCTTTAATAATTGCCAGCGTTTTCAGATTTAGTCCTTGTTCTTTCAAGATTCGGAATAAAGATTCGCGGTCAATAGAATCATATGCTTTTTTGAAATCCACAAATGTACAGACGAGATTTTTATTGTACTGTTTTTGATGTCTTAGGATCAACTTTAGATTTATGATCTGTTCAGGGCAGGATCTGCCCGGTCGAAAACCTGGTTGATATTCACCAATTTTAGGTTCTAACTGTTCCTCAGCTCTGTCTAGTAGTCATTGAGATAGAATGTTGTAACAAACTGGGAGAAGAGATATCCCTCTGTAGTTGTTTACTCTATCTATCTCTTATCAATCTATCTCCTTTCTTGTGTAGTGGATGGATTAGAGCATCTTTTCAATCTTCCGGAATCTGTTCGGTTCGCCAAACTTCTTGTAGAATTTTGGTTATTTCCTTGATTGTACCTGGATCAGTGGATTTCAAAAGTTCAGCAGTGATTCCATCGTCACCAGAAGCTTCGTTATTTTTAAGCCGCTTGATTTGCCTAATTATTTCATGTTCATTCGGTGGTAATGAATCTGGGTTTGTTTGTTTAGGGTTTAGTGTTGGTAATTTGTTTAAGGGCTCAGGACAGTTTAGTATTTGTTCAAAATATTTCTCAAGTTCTTTGCAACTGCCTTGGTTATTTAGAGCTAATTTTTCGTTTTCCTTTTGGAAGTAAAGACTTTACGATTGATAGCCTGTCAATTTAATTTTAAATGTTTTGTAATAGTTTCGGGTGTTTGGAAATCTTTTTCTATTGCATTAAGTTTATTGTTTTCATGTGTTCTTTTAGTTTGTCTAATTAGTTTCGATGTTTCTTTTCTTACTTCCAAAAAGATGTTATAGTTTATTGCTGTTTTTTGACCCTCTCAATTTTTGAGAGCTTTAGTTCGGCTTAAAACTGCTTGCTCACAAATTTTATCCCACCACGGATGCTTTCTACGTTTTTGTAAAGGGACCAACTTTAAAGCTGTTTTAATAATTCTTTGTTTGAATTCTTGCCAGTTCTGTATTGGTTGTTTATCAAGCTCTTCTGTTAGGGCTAGTTTTATTTTCGTTGGGCCGAACTTTGGTAGTAGAAGTCTCTTTTGAATAAGTTTTCGAGGTTTTAAGCTAAGTTTGATTTTAGTCAAGTAGTGATCCATGTTTATTAGCTCCTTTCGTGACTTGAACATTCAAAATGTCTTTATAATTGGGGTACGAAATGGCAACATGTTCAATTCGAAATTCACCCTTGAACGTGTTTGGGCACTTCCAGGTCTTTTGTTTTGTTATTTTCTTCTTAAAATGGGTTGACATTATTTTTAGATTAAACTGCGAACATAGTTCGACTAATCTTCTGCCATTGTGGTTAGTCCATTTATGAGCGGGAAAACTGCTAACTGTTTTCCTGTATTTTTTTTCATTCCCTAGTTGGGCGTTGAAATTACCCATATTACCCAATTTCCCATATCCCAGACTTATTAACCTTTTCACGATTAGGTTTATTTTCTTCGTTAACGGGGAGGTGTGAAGTAATTAATGTATAGTTTTTGTTAGCATACTTGAGAGATAGTGTCATAAGTCGATTATTTACTGGCTGGACATTAGTTATAGAACCAAGAATGTTTCTTGAGATAGCGAAAGCAACACCGAGATGTGGTGTATTTTTGAGTATTTTTTTGTCTGTTTTACTTTTAAAAAGTCTGTAGTTGCCGAATACCAAGGTGCTACCTGTCAATCTGGTTTATTACAAAGTTATAATTTGGATTTTTTGCTGATTCAATATTCGCCCCAATTCGTGTAGTTTTCCTGGACGCAGGAGAGAATTGATATTTACCGTTCCAAAGAAAGTTTTTGTCTTCGGTTTCAGACGTTGGCCAGAGATCTGCGACTCCCTCTGAAAGATTTTGCGTTTAAGCCCGGACGCCCCAGAATTCGAAATCTGGTTGTACCAACGCTGGCAGAGGATTGTCTACCTCCTGGGGTAATTTTGTAATTACTAGAACGCTTCATCTTGCACTTTGAATTAAAGGTTTGAACCATGCCGGTTCAGAGGTTAAGACTGGAGGGGTTAGTTCCAGAATTTAAATATCAACCGCACCTCTGGTGAACAGACGCTGACCACTTAACCGCTAGATAGAAGTTAGACGCTAAGTGGATTTAGTTTTTTTTTGCCTTGGTTCGGAGCTGCTTATTTTGACATATTCGCAGCTGTCCATTAATATCTAACTTCGATATGGAAATTTCACTAACTTAATTAACTTAATTAATTTTAACTATAAAATTAAAGAATAGAGAAGCTAGAAAGTAAGGAGAGAGGAGATAGTTATTTTCTAAAAGGGGTGATGGGAAAGTTTATTGAAGATGTGGTATGAGGTAGGAGTCAAACCAATAGTAAGAACAGAAGATTGAGTATGAATCATGTTTGGTGGAACTTGGCAGCGAAGAGAACGAGCTATAGATGATGCAGAATAAAAACAAGTTAAGGAATAAGTCAGGCGACAAAATATTTATCAACGACGACCTATCCAGAGAAGAAAGAGATATTTAAAAGAAAATTAGATATAAGGCAAAGGAGGAAAGGGCCTGTGGAAAAAATGTAAAAATGGGATTTCTGAAATTAGTGGCAAACGAACAAATTTGAAAATGGAAGAGACGAGATAACATGCTAAAAAACTGGAACTATAGCTAGCAGCTCAAAAAACGTGTGACCCTGGATGGAAATATGGATTTAACCCAGCAAATAAATTGATCGAGAGTCGAAGGAAGATAACAAACGAGACAGAATTAGGATTTAGAAAAGAGCCCTAAAACACCTTTTTGGGGAGATGAGAAAATACAGAATAGATATTCTGGCATAACAGGAGAATAAACAAAGGTATGTAACGATTACAGAAGTGGAAGACTACATATGTTTTAATAACAGAATTAATCGGATATTGGTAGTAGGGTTCAAAGTTAACGACAGATTCAAAAATTAAGTTATCGAGTTTGAAGTGGTTTCAGATAAAATGAGCAGGATAAGAATCAGAAACCAGTTCAAAACGATGTATATAATAAATGTAGATGCACCATACGAACAAAAAGACCCGTACATTAAAATACAGTTCTAAAAACATTTGGATAGAATTATGGAAATAGTTCCGAAGTTTAATATAAAATATGTGATAGGTGACATGAATCCCAATGTAGGGAGGGAAGAAGGATATAAGAAGGTAACAGGAAGTAAAAGTAGACACTACTAATGGCAATGGAAAAAGAATGTTAGAATTTGCGTTAGAGAATAATATAAAAATTGTTAGCACTTCTTTTGATCACAAAAACATACATAAGAAAACATGGATAGCTCCAAATGTAGAGAAAAAGAATCAAATTGATCACATCCTAATAACAAGAAAGAAGTAGTAATGGTATTCAAGATATTGAAAAGAAAGGCCAGAGAATATGGCTTAAGGCAATTAACAAGAACAAGGTTAAATATATGGTAATGAAAGTTAGTACTAATACGAATTAAAGTTTAGGACGAATTTAGAAAAAGAACAAATAGAGAAATAGAAAAACGGTACTAAAAGCAAACATGGTTCAGGTGGTGAGACTGCAGAGAGCTAGATGGCTGGGGCATACAGCGAGGATACCTGGCGTGAGATGGGTTAAAGGAATAATTTAATTTCGATTCGAATTTTCGATCATTATCATTTACTGTGTTATTAAGTTCATGTAGTTCTTTCATTTATAATGAATTTCCACTAAGTGTCGGCTACCTCTGACAAATAAAATTGACAATTAATGAAAATAACTAAAAGTAAAATCGAGAAAGAGTGTTAGAATGTATTGATTCAAAAATATATAGATTTTGAGTAAAAAATTGAATCTAATGTATGGACTGCAGCACATCTAAGCAAATGAATATATTGAGAATTTTTTATAATATATTTTATACTGATTAATTATTTAACATCGAACCTAAATTTAAAAATGAAAAAATAATGAATACAGTATTTTCCTGTAATAGATATCGAAGTCGAATAAATTTTTATTATATTTCATATGAAAACACAACTTCATGTGCACATATCATCTCTTTAATTAAGTAAAGAAAAAGATTCGATAACAAAAAGAAATAAATCTGATGGTACAAGTTCGAGCAGCTAATGAAAACTCCGAAGCGAAAATTGCAATGAATCTCTCGAACAGCTGAAGTGTGCAGAAAGCAATAATTTCTAATAAAGCATTAGATTGCTGTCGGCGAGGCTTTTTCGCCCGTGCCAATTTGAGGTTGTTATTGCCACATTCTGCTGAATAAATATTCAGCCAAGTGAAAAATATGATCTATGGTTTTAATTCGCTTTTAGGACGAGTCATATTCATCAATCGATGCAAGAAAAGATTTTTCTTCATCTAATTTTTTTTATAATTAACGTCACATTCAATATTATGATCTATTTTTAAATATCATTTCGTTAATTAAAGGATACTTTTCTTTCAAAGTAGTTATAGACATAAACTTAAACCTAGTTTTTAAGATAACTCTCGGGTTTCTACTTATTAGCTGGATTTTGTGCAGTTTGGGGGCCTTTTGTTGATCTAGGAAGTTGCCAGAAAATGTCGGCCTTTATGGAAAGGGAGACATTTTTTTCAAAAAATCTAGGTAAACTTCATGGAGGTTGGTTTTGATGACTTTTATCTCATCTGAAAACGGAAACGGGTTTGCCAAAATGCCGGTCGTGCCGATCGGTTGACCTGCAATTGCCCTAGCAGGGTTTTGATGGCCAGTGAAGTAGAGCGTTTTCCGTAAGCGTCTTCCGTCCAGTCTTATATAAGCCAAGAATCAAAATGTGATTTTTTTAGGCTTGCTGCTCAAAATAAGGGATGTGATAACAGCTTTTTGCCTTGGAGTTTAGGGTTGAATTTTAGGAATATTTCCCATTTTCGTTAGGCAAAGTTTGCAAGAGAAACTTCGCATTTACGATGGTATAAAATTGGGAGAGTAGTGGAACAGCAGTCTCGCAAAGAATTTGGTTATTCCGAACAAACCAAGGAGCGTTTTGTGAAAAACGCAGGATTTTGCTCTGGAGGATACCACATCTTTTACAGAGTGATTACTGGATCTGACTTCACCATGAGAGCGATAAGACAACATCGCCTCTTTTGCCTCTGTGAACGACTGACTTACCTGACCGTTATCCTTGGGATCGGGGGTAGATCTAGCTGTCCTCACGAGGCGATTTTTTGCCCTAAGATGAGTTTTTTTTTCAGATTCGTGGGTAAGCCTCGACTGTCTGACCGGCCGTGGCTTCGTGGCATGGCGGAATGTCTCCTGACTGTCCTCTGATACTTTTACTACAGCGAACTCAAACTGCCTCTGGTCGGCAATCATCGGGATTGGACTTGTGGAGGGAAGATGGGCTTGGATTACGTCCCAATCTGTAACTTTTAAAGTCAATTTGAATGAGCCACCTAAAAGTCGGTCATCTCCCACTTCTAAGAGAATTCGAAGTGGCAGTCGCTCTGGATGTATTCTTCGGGAGAAAGAAGTTAATGACAGAACCGTGAAGTTGGTCGTCATTGACATAGTGGATGGATTCATCGCGAAAGTCGATGTTCCACCAGAGCGAGTCATACAACGCTACCAGGATCAAAGTAATCGAACCAGACCCAGTCGTCTTTAATTTCAAAAATTGGATAATATCGGTGAAAGTTATGCAGTAACGCCACCTTCACAGTGGTGTATTGAAACCCATCCCCGCACCGTCAATCGTTTAGGGACTTTTCGACATGGGTTATCACTTAATCCATGTTAAAAGGTGGAAAAACAAAAAAGCCAACGCCATGGTCATGGTACAGGTTGTAGTTTCACGTGAGAAGAACGAGATCTACAACGTCAAGCGCCTTTTCCTGCAGGATGTGAAGATCCAATCACAAAGGGCCAATGACCGAGTTGTACTGTGCTTTATGTGCCAACTCTTTTTCCATTCTGCAAAAAAGTGTCACGCACATTGGGTCTGTGTTAAGTGTGCAGGCCGGCACCCACGCGGGAGTGTAAAAATGATCAAGAATCTTCAGTCACCTGCAGCAATTGTGAGGGCCCGCATACCACGGGCTTTCTGGGATGCCCAGCCAGGCCAAGTAGAGACAGCTCGGCCAAAACCTCCAAAATTTTCACAACAAAAACCAATAAGCCCTTTTCAAGCTCGAAAAGTTCAAAAATACCTCCACCAACTTTCGTCTGGGGATCTCAGCGGAACTCTACTCCAACCGTTCTACCCGCTTTACAAGTTAATTCCATCTCCGAGCTTGTGGAGCAACTAACAGCTCAGTTGGCGAGCCTGATTTAGGCCCAACAGAGCGAGGCTCTCCAAACCTCCCTTGGAGGCCTAAAAATCCAATAACTGTGTTTCGTCCTCCAGTTTCCGAGCGTAAGTTCCTACAAGCGAATCCGCCATTTTCAGTCCCGTTTTCAAATGGCGGACCATCGGTACCCGCTGACCGTCGGCCTGGCATTTAGACGTGGACTAATCAACATTCCTATGAAGACTGAGTCTGTTACCTTCTATATAACCTTTGCGAAGTTTCTCTGGACTTCATTGCAAACCCAATTTATGGCATCGCCAAATTCCACCTAGCAAAAAAAAAAAAGGGGGAAAGCTCGACGCTTCCAGGGGTAGAAAATACCTCCAAAAAAGGGAAGATTCGGGACCCGTTTCGGATATAGTTAATTTTAGATAGGTCAAGGGCTGCGGCTTAACTTAAAAACCAGAGTGAAAAAGCGGAAAAAGCGGTTGATTATTTCAAGAGAATGCGATTCGAGCTTAACTGGTGAGTTTCTAGTAAACGAAACCGATCTTAGGATTTGGATGAATTTTTCCCCCTAATAATCGAACGAGACAGAGTTCGTCTTGCTGTACTAACTGTATTACAAATTATAATTATTATAGAGCACACGTATTATTATGTACACGCTGCTACCTAGAAGCAGAGCAGAAGAAATATCGCAAAAACGGAAAAAGATAAGAAGAATCAAGAGAGACGGAATAATACAAAACGTAGAAGTAAGTTTAGATGATAATTTAAATAATCTAACTCAAGTAATAAAAAACTGATTAGTCCGCTTGATCTTTTATCATTTTATATCAATGAATCTACTCAAAAATTCCTTATTTGCTAAGGATATTTGTGGTATTGCTTTATTTAGATAATTACATTTCTTTTCTTGCTAGCCAATATTAGATCAGTCAGAGTGTTCAAGATTGATCGTGGTCCATCTAATCTTAGGAAAGTACCAGGTACGTACGAAAAATAGTGTAGTAGGCTCGTGAAGAAACGAATTAAAAAGCAAAGAAAGTTCACCCGTACTCCACGTGATTCCTTTGTGATCTTGCACAGTCTGACTGTTGCAGACGTTTACCGCAGGATGGCATGAACTGAATGTGATTGCAGACATCATTCGGCATGCTCGATTTATATAGTCATGGGTTTAGTTGTTCCTTCATTCGTCCTCTGGCGTTCAGCTTGAGCCCAACTGATGACGGTTTAAGGCCAGAAACCGGGGGACTGCGTTCAATGAAAAAAAAGTGTTCATATATATATATATATATATATATATATATATATATATATATATATATATATATATGTGTGTGTGTATTTATTAAAAAGCAAAGAAACTTTACCCGTACTCCACGTGGGTGCTTTGCTATTCCTTTATCATCCATCTAAAGCGGCAGCAAGGGTCTCCCAAAACCGGTTTCTGGTCTTAAACCGTCATCAGTTGGGCTCAAGCTGAACGCCAAAGAACGAATGAAGGAACAACTAAAGCCATGACTATATAAATCGGGCATGTCGAATGGTGGTTGCTATCACATGCAGCTCATTCCATCCTGCGGTAAACGTCCGCAACAGTCAGACTGTGCAAGATCGCAAAGGACCCACGTGGAGTACGGGTGAACTTTCTTTGCTTTTTAATACTTTTCTTCACGAGCCTACTACACTATTTTTCGTACGTACCTGGTACTTACCTAAGCTTAGATCAGCCACGATCAATCTTGAACATACTAACTGATCTAATATTGGCTAGTAAGAAAATAAATGTAATTATCTAAATAAAAGCAATACCACAAATATCCTTGGCAAATAAGGAATTTATGAGTATATTCATTGATATAAAATGATAAAAGATCAAGCGGACTAATCGGTTTTTATTGCTTGAGTTAGATCATTTAAATTATCATCTAAACTTACTTCTACGTCTCGTATTATTCTGTCTCTCTTGATTCTTGTTATCTTTTTCCGGTTTTGCGATATTTCTTCTGCTCTGCTTCTAGGTAGGAGCGTGTACATAATAATACGTGTGCTCTATAATAACTGTAATTTATAATACAGGTAGTACGGCAAGACGAACTTTGTCTCATTTGATTATTAGGAGGAAAAATTCATCCAAATCTTAAAATCGGTTTCGTTTAGTAGAAACTTACCAGTTAAGCTCGAATCCAATTCTCTTGAAATAATCAACCGCTTTTTCCACTTTTTCACTCTGGTTTTTAAGTTAAGCCGCAGCCCGTGACCTATTTAGAATTAACTATAACATCGAAACGGGTCCCGACTTTTCCCTTTTTTGGAGGTATTTTCTAACCCTGGAAGTGTCGAACTTTCCCCCCTTTCTTTTGCTGGGTAGAGTTCGGCGATGCCATAAATTAGGTTTGCAATGAAGTCCAGAGAAACTTCGCAAAGGTTATATAGAAGGTGACAGACTAAGTCTTCATAGGAATGTTGATTAGTCCACGTCTAAATGCCGGGCCGATGGTCAGCGGGTACCGATGGTCCGCCATTTGAAAACGGGACTGGCAAGGGCGATTTCGCTTGTAGGAACTTACGCTCGGAAACTGAGGGACGAAACACAGTTATTGGATTTTCAGGCCTCCAAGGGAGGTTTGGAGAGCCTCGCTCTGTTGGACATAAATCAGACTCGCCAACTGGCTCGCAAGCTGTTAGTTGGTTCACAAGCTTGAAGAAGGGATTAACTTGTAAAGCTGGTAGAACGGCTGGAGCAGAGTTCCGCTGAGATCCCCAGACGAAAGTTGGTGGAGGTATTGTTGAACTTTTCGAGCCTGAAAAGGGTTTATTGGTTTTTTGTTGTGAAAATGTTGGAGGTCTTCGCCGAACTGTCTCTACTTGGCCTGGGTGGGCATCCCAGAAAGCCTGTGGTATGCGAGCCCTCACAATTGCTGCAGGTGGCTGGAGGTTCTTGATCATTTGTGCACTTCCGCGAGGGTGCCGGCCTGCACACTTAACACAGACCGGATCTGCGTGACACTTTTTTTCAGAATGGAAAAAGAGTTGGCTCTTAAAGCACAGCACAACTCGGCCATTGGCCCTTTGTGATTGGATCTTTACATCCTGCAGGAAGAGGCGCTTAACGTTGTAGATCTCGTTCTTCTTACGTGGAACTACAAGCTGTACCATGACCATGGCGTTGGCTTTTTTGGTTTTCCACCTTTTATCATGGATTAGGTGATAACCCATATCGAAAAGTTCCTTAGCGAGTGACGGTACGGGGATGGTTTTCAATAAACCCCTGCGAAGGTGGCGATACTGCATAACCTTCACCTATATTATCCAATTTTTGAAATTAAAGACGACTGGGTCTGGTTCGATTACTTTGATTCTGGCAGCGTTGTATGACTCGCTCTGGTGGAACATCGACTTTCCCGATGAATCCATCCACAATGTCAATAACGGCCATCATCACGGTTCTGTCATCAACTTCTTCTTCCCGAAGGATACATCCAGAGCGACTGCCACTTCGAATTCTCTTAGAACTGGGTGATCTTCGCTCTACAAGTCCAATCCCGATAATTGCCGACCAGAGGCAGTTCGAGCTCGCTGTAGTAGAAGTATCAGAGGACAGTCAGGAGACATTCCGCCATGCCACGAAGCCACGGGTGGTCAGACTGTCGAGGCTTACCCACGAATCTGACAAAAAAACTCACCCCAGGGCAAAAAATCGCCTCGTGAGGAGAGCTAGATCTACCCCCGATCCCAAGGATAACGGTCAGGTAAGTCAGTCGTTCACAGAGGCAAAAGAGGCGATATTGTCATATCGCTCTCATGGTCAAGTCAGATCCAATAATTACTCTCTCAAAGATATGGTATCCTCCAGAGCAAAATCCTGCCTTATTCACTAAACGCTCCTTAGTTTGTTCGAAATAACCAAATTCTTTGCGAGACTGCTGTTCCGCTAGTCTCCCAATTTTATTCCATCGTAAATGCAAAGTTTCTCTTACAAACTTTGCTTAAGCGAAAATCCTCTTATCGGAAATATCCCTAAAATTCGACCCTAAACTTCAAGGCAAAAAGCTGTTATCACATCCCTTATTCGGAGCAGCAAGCCTAAAAAAACACATTTTTGATTCTTGGCTTATGTAAGGCTGGACGGAAGACGCTTACGGAAAACGCTCTACTTCACTGGCCATCAAAACCCTGCTAGGGCAATTGCAGGTCAACCGTTCGGTGCGACCGGCATTTTAGCAAACTCGTCTCCATTTTCGGATGAGATAAAAGCCATCAAAACTACCTCCATAAAGTTTACCTGGACTTCAATTGAAAAAAAAATGTCTCCTTTTCCATAAAGGCCGACATTTTCTGGCAACTTTCTGGATCAACAAAAGGCCCCCAAACTGCACAAAATCCAGCTAATAAGTAGGAGCCCGAGAGTTATCTTAAAACTAGGTTTAAGTCTATGTCTATAATTACTTCGAGAGAAAAGCATCCTTTAATTAACGAAATGATATTTAAAAATAGATCATAATATTGAATGTGACGTTAATTCAGAGGTTCACTCGTACTCCACGCGATCCTTTGCGATCCTTGCGATCCTTGCGATCTTGCGATCTTGCACAATCTGACTATTGCGTACGTTTACCACAGGATGGTATGAGCTGCATGTGATTTCACCAACCATTCGACACGCCCGATTTATATAGTCATGGCTTTAGTTGTTCTTTCATTCGTTCTCTGGCGTTCAACTTGAGCCCAACTGATGACGGCTTAAGACCAGAAACCGGTCTTGATAGACGCTTGCTGCCGCTTTGGATGGAGGATAAAGGAATGGCAAAGCACCCACGTTGAGTACGGGTAAAGTTTCTTTGCTTTTTAATAAATACATATATATATATATATATATATATATATATATATATATATATATATATATATATATATATATATATATATATATATGTATATATATATATATATATGTATATATATATATATATATATATATATATATATATATATATATATATATATATATATATATATATATTATATATATATATATATATATATATATATATATATATATATATATATATATATATATATATATATATATATATATATATATGAACACTTTTTTTTATTGGATGTAGTCCAAGAAAATCTAACACTACATACAGTGTGTCCTGGATAAGAACTTACCATCCTCTTACAACTTTTAGTTCTAGACCGATTTTCTAGAACCAAACTTTTTCTTCAAACACTTGAAGTTGGTGACACTGAAAGAAGAATGGAATAATGTTTATGTTTACAAGACATGTACTTACAAGATCATACATTTATAAAAAATATTTTATATACAGATGAAACCACAATTACGACAAATGGTATCGTATCATCACAAAATATTAGCTTATGGGCTGAAGATAACCCACATTGGGTGATATAATGTAAGAGACAATATTTTACTAAGGTGAACGTTTGGTGCGCTATTTTAAATGATATTATTATTGGGCCATATTTTTTTTATGGAAATTTGAATGCAGCTAGATTTCTTAGATTTTTACAAAATCACTTTGATGATGAAATTGATGCATTACCTCTTAATTATCGGTACAATTTACACTTAACTTAACACTTAACTTAACACTTAAAATAAAGTTTATATTTCGAAGCTCTAAATTCGAAACGATCTTTGTGATCGTATTAGGCAGGCTTGCCGTAGCATTACCAAACAACAATTGAGAAAATTAGTGAACAATTCCCGGCGACGTATTGAAAAGTGCTTGACGGAAAATGGCGGAATGATAGAAATGTCGTTTCATAATGGAAATTTAGATATATCTGTAAATAAAAGAAGTTTTTTGATAAATAATAGTTTATAATTATTAGAAAAAATATTAATTATTACTTATTATTGTAAAAATATCATAAAATAATATCAAGGGCACCCAGAAATTCAGAACAATAAAAATCGGGACTTTTTGTTTTAAGGTGGTACTGGTCAAGAATCCGTTCTTAGTTTTTCTCTAAGAAAGCATTAATAGTACTGCCCGAAAATGGGAGCCATAAAAGTTGACGCAATTGGCCATAATATTAACAAAAAAAAACATGTGATATACTTTCTTAATGCCGTTTTCCGAGATCTATCCAATAAAGGAAATTTCTGATAATCGGGTAAGAAATAAAAATTTTAAGGAGGTGGTCTTAAGTCTTTATCCTGGACACACTGTATATATTATTATTATTCATGTATGGGCCCTGGTACAGTTAGATGCATTTGTTGTTGTTAGCCTTCCTTTGAGCCCGTGCTGGTATCATTCTTTCACTATGAGCTTTTTTTCTTTCGTCAGACCAAGTTGTTCCGGTCTTCCTACATTTTTCTCTTCGACCAACCTTCCAAACGTTAACCTTGTGTCTGAAACAGTTTCTATCCTGAATTCCACTTTGTTTAATATTTGCTGATCTTATGTCCTCTTTAATTGTAGCGATCCATTTAATTGGTTCTATTTTAGCTCTACTCCTATTTTCATATAATTTAACTATTTGTCTAGTTAGCCTACTCAGATTTGTCCATTTATGTGTCCATAAAACTTCAGGCTTCTTTTTGTCATATTGCTATGTATATATGTGTATTGTTTGATTTTTTAGTTTTCTCGAAGTCGGTATGTTATGTTATTTATTTCTTTGGGGCCTAAGATTTTTCTTTCTTTCTTTTTTATCTCCTCGATGTCTTTCTTTCTATTCAAAATGAACGTTTCTGAGCAATATAGACATTCTGGCTTAATAACTGTGTTGTAATATCTCAGTTTTGTGTTTTTAGATATGTATTTTTTATTGTAAATATTTTGTGTAAGACTTAATGCAGTTTCCATTTTTCGACATTTATCCTTATTGGTCACTTTTTCGATCCCGTTTTTTATGATTATTTCACCCAAATATTTAAACTGAGAGACTCGACTGATGTTACCATATTTTGTTTTTAGAAATGGTGTTCTTGGTCTGTTGCAGGTCATGTATAGTGTCTTTTCAAAGGAAATTTGGAGCCCTCCTACCTTTTCCGATTATATATATTCTTTTAGGATTATATATATATATATATATATATATATATATATATATATATATATATATATATATATATATATATATATATATATATATATATATATATAAACAATTTCTTGATTGTTTGACTGGGGACAGACCCCACCCATCCCTTTGGTAGGAGGGCACATGATTCGTCTCTTAATATGTTCAGGGCACCGACATGTGCTCTCCCGTCAAGAATAGGAAGAGTTTATTTAGGCTAAGACGCAGGTTGTTGTGTGTTCCACATGAGATTGTGGAACCCAGCAGTTGGGTCTCTGAAGATACTCAGCATTGTTGTCTCATTGGACGCAGTCCAAAGAATTCTAGAACTGCATATATATATATATATATATATATATATATATATATATATATATATATATATATATATATATATATATATATCGCGAGCTAGATTTTCAGTTATGCCCTGAATGTTTCCTTTAAGATCAAGAAGAACTGTCTACCACGACAGCAGAAACTTAAAAATGCCAAATAAGATTTTGGCGACACGTCGTTAAGAATAAAAAAATTCTCAAACGAACTAATTTGAAACGGCATAGGTAAAATAATATAATTCTAAATTTGTATATGCAATCGAAATATGTTTATGTATATATTTTACCGATAGTTACCTAGAATATATTAAAAATATAATATTAATATTTCTTATTATACTTTTTTTGATATGGACAACTAATTAAAAACAAAACATATACATATCTCCAATATAATAAATAATTAATAAAAATAAATCAATTCTAAATGTTAATGTTAAATTTAATATTTTGTAGCATATCCTTTGTTTTCAATAACAGCCCTATGTCTCCTCGGCATCGATTCGACTAGATGGACACCTCTTCAAAGGTATCGATTTTTATGTTTGCTGTAGTATTTCACTTAATTCGTACACATTTTTAATTCGTTTATCTCGTAGTATCATTTTAAGGTAATCTCAAAGGTTTGCTATAGGGTTAAGGTCAGGGCTACATGATGGCTATGGCATTACTGTCACATTATTATTGCTGAATCATTTTTTCACACATATGTAGATATATCATGGTAAACTACATTACATTTATTTTAAAATGGTTACAAAAAGAAGCTGCGATCCTTCCACTGGCAAGATAATTATTGCCTTAAAGCAGCGAAGTTGGAGCTAAAGAAAAATAGCTAAATCCTTAATTATTTTCAAAATAATGGTGTTCTGTATACTAAAACACTTCAAAACCATGGGACACACGAAAATATACGAACGAAAAAAAAAAGATCACAAATAACAAATCAAAGAACGGATAAAATTACTTTCCCTATGGCTAAAAATAATCTTTTTATGACTTCCGTACAAATCAAGAAACAGCTTTCTTCAGTAATAAAAATATCTTCGAGGACCATCAGAAGACGTCTCAAAAAAGACAAGTCGTTTGGTCGAGTATCCCGAGAGCAACCATTTTTAACCCGTCATTTAACATGTGGGGTGTGACAAACCTCAAGCAAAATAAATTGCCTGTTTTTTTAAATTTTTGCACACAGAGTATTGCGATGCTCAGTAGCTTTCGAGTATACCCCTCCCCCCTCCTCCTTCAAGTGGACTGCATTCTGTTAGTATCGATTCAACGTTCGACTGATAATCTAATTCGTTTGGGATGTTCCATACCCCACGTGTCAGGAAAAGTTTGTGAATTGTGCAATTTCGAAAAGTATAGTGGAATTGTGTTGAAAGTGAAGGTATGTTAATTTGTGTTTCATTTGTTTCTAAACTATATGGTTTGGTTTGAGAGAATATGAAAAATAAAGGAGACGCCTTCAGACTCTTTGTGAAGAAGTGCAGTATGATGAAATTGACCAAATTCTATCTGACGGCGAATCTGATTCGGTCCACGTAAGTGTGAACAGTGATTATTCATATATAGAACAGGATGCAGATGATATGCTTGATGAAATAGCGGATTCGTAAACTGAAGATATAGACTTAACTGAAAATACTGAATTAACTGAAGATCTAGAGAAAAAAAATATTACTTTGGAAAGAACGGCCTCAAATGGAGGAAATATTGCTACAACCGTAACATTAAAACTAGAACAGAAAATATAATTACCCACTTACCTTGTGTCAGATTGTGTGGAACTAGTGCAAAAACTACCCTGGCTGCTTCCTTCTCATTTATTGATGAAACCATGATATGCGCTGTTGTTATTTGGATAAATTAAAGAATTGTCCAAAAAAGTGAACAGTGGCAACTCTCTTCATATTATCACAAGACAAATGTGATTGAGCTAAAAGCTGTCTTGGGACTATTGTGTTTGGCCGGAGTCTTCAACAGCAATCATCGATCGCTTGAGGATCTTTGGAAAATAGATGGAACAGGCATAGAAATATTCCGTACAACAATGGCTTTAAGGCGATTTCAATTTCTTCTTAATTGCCTTCGCTTTGACAACAAAGAAAATCATGAACAGAGATGTGAATTTTGGTTGAAAAATGTACTAAAAATTGTAAAGCTTTGTAAATCCCCGGTGAATATTTGACAATAGATAAAAAAAACTCGAATCATTTAGAGATAGGTTAGGTTTCAGAACTATATGCAAAATAAACCTGCGAAATAAGATATTAAAGTGCAAGCTTTAGTGGATGCAAGAACACATTACTTAGTTAACATGGAGGTTTATGCGGAAAAACAACCAGATGGACACTATAATTTAAGTAATACTCCAAGTGACATTGTTGCCCGATTTCAGGTACAAATCAAAATGTTTCGTTTGACAACTGGTATACCAGTTACGAGTTGCTTGCCAAACTTCGAAAAAATCATCAACTTACCTGCATTGGAACTATTCGAAAAAACAAGAAGAAAATCCCTGGTGTCTTGCTAAATGCGCGCAGCCTGGAAATAATGCCAACTTTTTTATCCTATGTAATATACTTTTTTATCCTATGTAACAAAAAAGGGAAAATTGGTTCTATTGATGTTATCACTTCATCATGATAACATTATAAGTGATTCAGAAAACAAATTATTAGAAATAATATCGTTCTACAATCTTACCAAGGGAGGAGTTGATACAGTTGAAGAATTATCTGCAAATCACAGTGTTAAATCACAGCCTCTAACTAGGTTTTTTTTTCATTGATGAATATAGGTGGTATTAATTCGCAAATTATACATATATAGAACAATGGCGGTATAATTTTAGAAAAAAGGAGTATTTAACCAGACTAGGCAAGGCAGTGATAAGCGATTATCAGAAGGAGAGAATCTCAAATTTTAGGGTACCAAGGGATATACGAAGTGCTTTGCGCAGAATAAGAGGCGATTTTGACGAACATCCAATGAAAAAGACAGGGTTTAATCATCAAGGTAGATGTCATGATGGTCCTCGAATGCGAGATCGCTAATCCAAATATTCTTGTAAAGCTTGCCATAAATTTATATAGTTAGAACATGCACATATGTATTGTGAAAATTGTTCATAACTGACGAATGAATAATTTTTAAGCTTTTAATTTTTGATCTGATATTTTATGTTACTTTATTTTGTAGTTCCACATGTATCTTTTTTTATTTGTTAAGGAATATTTAAAGAATATGATAATAAAAAATTTATTAGAAATATATTTGTTTTTGTCCAGAAAAAGATGATTTTCTTTTAAATAGTCATTTACAATTCATAGACTTTTTTAAAAATAAAAATAATGCAGTTTTAGTAAAAATAACATCATAAACAATTAATAAATCTTAAAAATGTCAGAGGAAATCTGATATTTAAGTCCGTACCTGAAAATAAACATTGGGATGTGGTACACCCCACATGACACTTCATGTTCAAGATTCTTACGTATCATAGGGCGGGTTAAGAAAGAAACATGTCCCAGCTATGTTAAAATTTGCTAAGGAGCATATCAGTTGGAGTACAAACGACTGGAAGAAGGTGCTGTGGTCCGACGAGACCAAACTAAACCGTATGGGAAGTGATGGTAGATTATTTCTACGGGGGCCGAGATGTACAGAAAATGAATCTAGATATACAACAAATACTGGCGGCAAAGATATAAAAAATTGCGGACGTTTTTCGTGACGGTATCCTTGACCAAGAAAAATTCAAAAACATTCTGCAAAGTCATATAGTGCTAGGACACATCATAGGTGATGACGAAAATTTGCCGGTGCCTTGAGTCTTTCAGCAGGATAATGACCCCTAGCGCATTGCCAAATCTATGAAAAAATGGTTCAGCGATAATAATGTGACAATAATGGAATAGCCATTATGTAACCCTTAACCCTTTCAGGTTACCTTTAAATGATACTACGAGATAAACAAATAAAACATTTGAACGAATTAAGCGAAGTAGTACAACAAACGTGGAAATCGATACCTTTAAAAAGGTATCAATATCTAGTTGAATCGATGCCGATGAGATGTAGGGCTGTTTTCGAAAATAAAGGATATGCTTCAAAATATTAAATTTATCATTAACATTTAAAACATTAAGAATTGATATATTTTTATCTATTATTTATTTTATTGGAGATAATCCAATCATCAGATCAATTATTTTGAGTTTTATTACTGGTAAATTATTGTAGGTAACTATGGGTAAAATATATAAACATGTTTGAATTGCATATACAAATTTAAAAATATATTATTTTACTTATGTCATTTCCAATTAGTTGACCACCACTGTATATATAAATCTTAGGATTATTTACCTGAGTGCCAATTCGTTCGTTTGAGAAATTTTTTATTCTTAATGACGTGTCGCCAAAATCTCATATGGTATTTTTGAGTTTCTGGAAATCTCATATGGTATTTCGAATTTAATCTCACACGCGTTGATTATTTTTTATGCACTTATGGTAAATCTCTGGTTTAGAGAAATAAAGCCCGAACACTTCTTGATCTTAAAGAAAACATTCAGGTTACAATTGGAAATCTACCACGCAATATGTGTGAAAGAATTGCCAAAAATTGTGTCACCAGAATGCATTTCACCAGTCGAAGCCGAGGTAAATTTTTGAACAACATTATTTTCAAAACATAATGCCATAATTTCTAAAAAAAAAAAATAAAAATTGCCGAATTATCGCTTGTAGTTATCATAGTGCCTCATTTTAAATTTCTGACTTTCTTACTGGACAATCCTTTATAATGTAAATTGCAACTGCATTAGTTTAAGAATCAATGCCAATGAATGTAATAAGATTATCTAACTACAAAGTCATTATACACCATTTGACCATATTTGATAAACCATTGATAATTAAATAATTACTTTACTACAGAATAAACTACTTCTAAAAGTTGGAAAGGACGTGTGGTCTATAAAATTCCGTTTTATATAAAATCGTGCGGTTATTTTTTTAATTAAGAATGGCATTAACAATTAAAACACTGAAGGAGTAACAAAATATTTCTCAATATACTCAAAGGGACAAATTTAAATAAATCGTACTATTATTAGATATTCTACGTCCATTTTAACATCCCAATGGGCATGCATATTAAAAAATCTATTGTTATTTCATTACAATAATTTTTCGGATATGTGTTAATATACGTAACATCAAAATTATAATAGTTGCATGTTCGCACAAGTATTTGTTGTCACACTGAAACAATATTGTTTCAAATTTCAATATTGTTTCGTTATTAATATGTGTAGAAACGAAGATTTATGTCTCTGGCAGCACAAAGAACACTCTATAATTGATGTTCCAACTACCGTGTGCTTGGACCCACTCGAAATCCGAAAATTAATTAATTATCTTGCCGAATCGCTGTAGTAAGCAGACAGAATATTAATGCATTTCAGGGAAGATGGACCCCTAAAAATTGTTAATGCACAATATTTTATGTGAGAGTGAAAACCCTGACAGGGTTCCTGGCAAGGTTCGCTTTAATGTTTGTAAGAAGTAATACAATGATAATGTTGATTCAATATTTACGAGATTGCAGTCATTTAATCAAAATGAACTCCTTTACATATTATATATATATATATATATATATATATATATATATATATATATATATATATATATATATATATATATATATATATATATATACTTCAGGAGGAAGTGTCAATATTTCAGCTACATACTCAGGGACCGTCTACTGTTACAGAGATACAGAGGTAAACAAAAATTCAATGTTAGGGTACGTTTTGTAGTTTTAAAAATATCACCAATTATTTCCAAACATTTGTCAGCTCTCTTATGAACAGATCTGGTTGCTCTATGAATGGATTCGGGCCTGTTCCTTATAACTGCTGCTACATTTACTAGCCGGTCGAGTAATGTATCTCTAGTGTCTACTTTAGTTGCATATACTAATGATTTAACCAACCCTCAAAGACAATAATTCAAAGGATTAGGGTCTGGTGATACAGCTGCCTAGTTGTGCGGACGTCCTCGACTAATACACCAGTTTGGGAAGTTGTTGTTTAAGACATTTCTCACTTGTAAGCTGTAGTATGCAGGGGCTTCATCATGTTGCAAGTATATGTTTTGTTGTACATTAGCTGGAACATTTTCTAACAGGTTTTGCAAATAATTCTGTGGAAAATTTATGTATACTTCTCCTGTGAGATGACCGTCGAATTTTAATAGACCGATTAATTAATTTTTAGCAGTTATCGAGTTAGCATTAATAATGCTAACTCGATGTTGACAATTATGTTCAGCCGGAGCGTGAGGGTTTTCATCGGACCATCGATGTTCATTATGAAGATTATTTATGCCATCACGAGTAAACTGCGCTTCATCAGTAAAAAGAACATATTTATATAATCTCCGATTTGAATTTGTCCAGTTAGAAATCTGCATCCTTAACGCAAAATCACCATCCTGCAAATGTTGCACCGATTTTAAATGAAATTGATATAAACAATTCATGTGAAGAGTCCTCCAAGCAGATGATTGTGTCATTTGGCAAATATCTACAGTCCACCTTCTACTTATGCTTGGATTATTTTCAACGATGTCGAGGGTTGCCTCTTCTTGTTGAGGATCAAGTTTCAATTGACGTCCAGATACATTTCTCGCACTTGGAAACATACCAGATTCTCCAGCAGTGATAGAAACTTGTTCAAAAATCCTTCTATCTGGCAGTCTCCGATTTCGGAAACGACGCTGATATTCAGAGACTGCACGATTTGAGCTTCCGTTAATTGTGTTAATGCAAATATTCTGTCAAAATATTGACAATAGTAGTCTTACTGACATTACGGATCAATTCGCACAGCTCTCGAATCGTCAGCCGTCGATCTTCAAACATCATCCTCTGCACTGTTGCAATCGTTTCGTCCGAAACCGGCGGCGGTCCGACACACTGTTCATTATGGACGTCTGTACGTCCATTTTTAAACTCTATGCGCCATTTTTGCACGTTTTTGATTTTCATACCCTGTTGTCGATACATGAATTTCTTAGGCGTAGTGCCCCCGTCACAAAAAAAACCGAATCATTGAACGTAACTCACATCTGGCGGTAATGTCAATAGGAAACTCCATTTTAAAGGGCTGTCAAACAAAGACTGACCATGGCAGACAGCTCGGAATGGTGGGAATTTGTAGGCGGTAAACCAAGCTACACGCCAGTACTGCCGGATCTCGCGTTAAAGCGTTCCTCGCGACTTCAGCGCCTTGGAGACCTTACTTTACAGACGACCCTCGTAAATAAAGAATAATATTTTGCCTCTAGGAGATTTAATCCAATTTCACTTTTTCCGCTACAAATAAGCCCTCCTTCATCAGCACTAAAGTGAATCAATAAAATAACCGATATATATATATATATATATATATATATATATATATATATATATATATATATATATATATATATATGTCGTGATATTAGGGCAATTTTAAGATATTATTTTAAAAAAGGTTACAAAGAAGGTCAAAGCTCAGGTTTGGTTTAAAATGTTGTCTCTTCAAACAGTTTTGAAAATAGGGATGAGCAGGTCATCCACGGCAACTCGATGCCGATGTTTTAAGAGCATCTATGGCTGCAGATCCTAAAACATGCACTAGGGCTCAAAGATGGGTTGAGGTCATCGAAAACAATTGCTTATATTTCCAGAAATATTCGCGTGGTATATTACAATTGTGGCCTAAATGTTTCGTTCAAGGTCAAGAATTATTCGGCATAAATTTCTGTAAACTAAAAGCTCAACATAACCGCACAAAAAGTAATCCATGGGCGTGGGATCGCATAATCTTGCTGGGCAGTTGACATTTCCCGAAATATCGCGTCCAGAAACCGTTTCTTACAATAAATCAATAATAGGTTGAGCTGTGTGACAAGTCGCACCGTCTTGTTGAGAGAAAACATTGTTTCTATTTACATTTTTCAGTTCAGGTCAAAGATATTATGTTAACATTCTCCTGTAGAATCGGTTACAAATTACAATTCACAAACCGATTAAGCCAGAAGTGAGCTCCATCAAAAAAAAATCCCCAAAGCGTTCCAACTGCTCTAGAGTCCGCAGTCTATGCAGTGATATCATTTCAAACAGTATTGCCGTTATTACATTTCAAAGTTCTGACACTTTTACTGGAAAACTCTATATTATACATATTCACAGACGAAGAGCAATAACAATATATAGGAGAATTATCTTTTTTTATGTGTAATATTTTTTTGATAACTAACTTCTTTAATTTTATATATTACATTGAATTTATTGTATTGTATATTGTATCGAATGTTTTCGCGATTTATTTGCACAATTCTCGTCTTTCAATATTTTAGATAATAACTTCTCTTCCAATTAATAAAACTAAAAGTGTAAATATTGCCGCAATAAATTCAGTTTGGATTTTTTTTCACCATTATGGCGTCAGCAGATAAAAAAGAATGTGTGTTTATGGCTATACTAAAAGAAATAATCTAAATCCACCTTCTACTTATGCTTGGATTATTTTCAACGATGTCGAGGGTTGCCTCTTCTTGTTGAGGATCAAGTTTCAATACATTTCTCGCACTTGGAAACATACCATATTCTCCAGCAGTGATAGAAACTTGTTCAAAAATCCTTCTATCTGGCAGTCTCCGATTTCGGAAACGACGCTGATATTCAGAGACTGCATGATTTGAGCTTCCGTTAATTGTGTTAATGCAAATATTCTGTCAAAATATTGACAATAGTAGTCTTACTGACATTACGGATCAATTCGCACAGCTCTCGAATCGTCAGCCGTCGATCTTCAAACATCATCCTCTCCACTGTTGCAAATCGTTTCGTCCGAAACCGGCGGCGGTCCGACACAAATTGCGGCAATAAATTCAGTTTGGATTTTTTTTCACCATTATGGAGTCAGCAGATAAAAAAGAAGGTGTGTTTATGGCTATACTAAAAGACTCCAACTGTTCAAAGTCAGTCAAAGTGAAAAGTCAGGAAAACTTGTTTATTCCATGACTTGAAGCTAAAACTGACGCAATAATTTATTATTTTAGGTGGTTTTTGGAGAGGTTCTTACTGTGAGAAATGTAAAGGGAACCATTTCACTTCTACATAATTAACTATCAATATAGTAATCCTTTAATTTTATATATCTATATTTTAACAAAGCTTACAACGCGATTGTAAGTCGTACAAACTATCTAAAGTCTAAAGACTATCGCATAAAGCGCTCTCTAGGAATTTATTGGTGCTGAATTTAATTTCAGCACCCCTATTGAGTAATAAAAGAAAAAATGACTACATATTCTCTATGAAACTCCCTCGATCGATACTAAAAACTTTAAAGATTTAATATGATAAAGTGAGACCGGCAAAATACTTTTATTGTTTTTTTGTCTTCTATTTTGTAGGCTCATAGTTTGTATTTTCTGTTGGCTGCATAATTCGTTGCTACCTTAACTTCAGTGTGCAAAGTGCGTTGGCGCTGGTAACACGATTTGGCCTGTGGGATCGACGCGACTATATGTGGAACTTTTCGCGTAATAACTTTCATTATTCTTATAATATTGCTTTGTTTTTTATAGTTTTTGTATCATATGGCATATTTTAAATATTATTTATTATTTTCAGCAAGATCAATGAAAATCAAATTAAAATGATTTTGGAAGAAAATTTTAATTCTGACTATGAAGATGGCAAAGACTAGCGGATTTTATTGAAATTGAAGAAGATATATACGAAACTGAGCAAGAATATGATTCTGACCATGAGTAAGTGGGTCATTCTACATAGGACGGTGAATCTTAAATGGAGTCAGAAGATCATCTAACGGCTAGGAATTATTATCTGGGAACGGATGGTCGAACGAGATTTAACAAAACTCTTCCTTCGAATCAAATAAGAAGACGTGCTATTATCACAGTACTTATTTTTGTTTGTTAGAAGAAGAATATGTTTTTGTTAATATTCTTGTAGCCCTTAATCTTGCTATGTTAAAAAGCCGTAATGGAATATTGTTAGTCAGGAAATAAATGATATATTGTGGAAAATTTAAGTTTATTCTATTTATTAGTTTCTCAAATTTTACAAAATATAATTCTACTATAGGTTTTCTTTAAAACAAAACATAAAATAGGGTTCCGAACTTTAGGTCTTTCAGATCATGCGCTGGTATCGTGTGTTATAAAATTTGGCGTAAGTATACGAAGGCTAATCATCTAATCATCTAATAACAACACAGGAACAAAACAGGGAAATAACAAAGAAGGGAAATCATCTAATAACAACACAACGTTAAGAATAAAGAACATTAATATTATCGAGTGGATAGATACAAGTATTTAGGAACTTCAGTTAATTCAAAGAATGATAACACCGAAGAAATAAAAAGAAGGGTAGAAATAACTCACAAAACATTCAACAAGATGAAAGATTCCACCATTAATAAATATATGATTAAACTATTCAGAAAAATACAATAAATATCTTGGATATAGAAAGTCACCATGAGAAGGTACTAGGCAAAAAATCCTCCGAAACAGTACTAATAACAAACACAAAAGCACCCAAATAAGAATGCTTCGGTAACGTAATGAAAGCGTTACGAATTATTGCGTGCGGTTCTGCAGAGGAATACGAGGGGAGAAGAAACGTAGGAAGACGAAGAATGTCATGCATGTGGAATTTAAGAGAATGGTTCAACTCTCCATCGAATCAGTTATTTAGTGCACCTGTAAACAGGATGACAATAGTCACTATATAGTGATGATCGGCAACCTTCGTCGAAAGATGGCACGATAAAAGAAGATTGCCTAAATTTAAGTTTATCTACTTAACAATCGTGATGCAATACTTAATATTCCTATTATGTAGAAAAATAGTACTATATTAATGCGCATGTAGTCATTAATAATATATATCTATGTAGTCAAAAAATATAATTTCCATTATATAGTCTCAAAAAGATCAAAAAATTATATTTAAAAAATATCCAGATATGTTGTTATTTCAAAGAATACTGAATAAACTAAAGAAATTGAATGAATGAAATAAATTACTAAAAAAACTCATTTTATCTCCTTTTTTTCATTTCTTGATACCTTTTATAAATCTGAGAAGAAAAATATTCGCAAGAGAAAATAAATGCTGTTACACAAAAGATATATTATTTTATTCACGTACGGAATGGCAAAACACTAATTTTGAAGAGTGGATATAAGGAAAATGAAAGGTTTCAGTTAGAACGTATCGCGTATCAAGCAAATTACATGGAAACATTTTTACGGCTCCGAAGATGGTATCTTTTTATTAAACATATTTCAAGATATGACTGCATATTCTGTTGTAAATGAGACTGCAATTTACGTCAGGAGAAGCGACATTTGCGTTTTTGGAGTATTTCAATAATATACATTTCAAACTACACATAGCTCAGGTTAATCGGAGGGAAATAACATAGAACGATACATTTGGGATATTTAAAATGTTTCGAATTTTTCACATAATATTTTAAGTATTTAATACATTTCGTCCATCGTCGACGAAAAACTTGAAAAGACATTTTTATCCTGCCACTTACATACGTTCTTACGTTCGTAGCAGCGATATTATTTTTAATTTCATGTGCTTGGATTGCCAACTTACGGAATAAAATATAATTGTTAATGATCAGGTTTAGACTGAAGGGAGAGGGGGAATAAAAATATAAAAAAAGAAAGGAAACAAAATACAAACATATACAATGTATATTGAGTTGTCCAGAGAGTTGTCCAAAGATTTTGTAAGAGAAAGGGCAACGTAAATAGTTATATATATATATATATATATATATATATATATATATATATATATATATATATATATATATATATATATATATATATATATATATATATATACAGTTCTAGCCAAAAGTCCTCTCCCCTTTTTTATCTTTTGAACGGAACGAAAAAATTTTTAAGTAATTGCGGCAAGAGTTTAACAATAGGATATTTTACTGTCAGGAAGTAGGTGGAGCACATTTTGAACATTTACTGCAAGGACGAACTTGCGAACCTGTATTAATTATACGCTAAACTGAAATTTTAGTATTTATTTATTTTATGCGTTAAAACTACCTTGAATCCAAACAAAATTAGTATGGTTGAAAGGGTCTTTTAAATACCTTTCAAACGAGGTATCAATTGTCGTAGGATCCTATTGAAAATTATTGGTCACAATGTCACTGTGGCGAGATCTCTGATGATTACGTCATCAGCTATCACTAGAAAAGGAATTTACGTCCAATCATTTTCACATTCCAACTGTATTATTAAATACGGGTAATACGAACTGTATGTCGTTCGATTACTACAAGGGAAAACTAGTACCCATTTTCAACTCATCAGTTAAATTCGAATGTTTTTCTCTCGAAACAATTAATTCTATTTTATCAACCTGGTTTTTAAGTTAGTATTTTCGGCTCCTACTTTTATTCCATTAGATTGATCCCAGGAGGGGTTTTTTCAAGAATTTTTGACGGCCTCTAGTTGACCCAGGAATTGTCGGAGTTTTGTGGTCCCGAAGGGACGTAGGTCCGGCAATTCATAAAATAGATATTTTTAAACGAAGTTTAGGCAAACTTCACGGAGGTTAAATTGAAATCCGATTAAGTTATTGGTGTATTGGTGCTAATTTTTGCGGTTACCAAGCCGACGCTGCCCACAGGTGCAGTCCCCAGGCTGGGATCGACAAAACGCTTGAGTATTCGACATGCAGGCGGAAGGGTAGACTTATACAAGTTCGAAATCAAGCTAGTTTTGGAAACTCCGGTCTTGATGTCGGATTTTGGGGACGAAGCTAGGAGACACGAGGTCCGATAATTCTTGCAGCATAGGACTGCTGCGTTGCGAAGTTGAGAGCTTGAACTTTGAGTTGATAGAGTTGAGAAATAGATGGAACACTTGCTCCCCAATGAATTTGGTTGTTTCTAACAAATCTCGTTGTGTTGAGAGCTACACGCAGTGATTTGTTTTGGAAGATCTGAAGCTTCTCAGTAAGCCTGAAAATCATACAGGGCTAGGGACCTTATCTTAAAAGGACTTGGAAAATTTGAACTTTGATTTTTGAGGTAAGTTTATTCGTTCTACATGAGAGTGGGTATAACAGCTTGATGACGCCTTGACCCTTGCAGATTGCTTGCTGGATTTGAGTCCAGCTCAAATCAGGAGAGATCAGCAGAGAGAATGGTCGAAATGCAGACCTAGATAGGTTGCCTCTTGCACATGGAATTGGAACTTTGTCTACCAGCAGCTTGGCTTCACGTGCAGTGAATTTTTTGTTAAAAATTATTGCCTGGATCTTCTTAGGCACTTCACAGACACTAGAATTTCAGCAATTGAATCGCAAGGTTTAACTGCATCTAAAGTTTGTTGTGTATTGCTGACGTCCGGTAGGACGTAACAAAGAAGGCTGTGTTGCCCGCGAAAAATGCAGACTTCACTTTAAGGAAACGGGAGATACCGGCCATATAGATGTTAAACAGGACAGAAGCCAGTGAAGAACCTTGTGAGATGCCCGACTCGATGGATTTCCTCGTGGAGAGAGAGGATTTAATTTTAATCAGGAAATATCTTTCCTGTAAGAAATATTGGATGAGCATGATTAAATATATTTTTTTCTCCTTTATTTGGGTTTTTCGCCACTGTCTAAAACTCAAAAAATATCAAAAATACCTGTTCTTATTTAAAGAAAGAATCACTGGGTAAAAACAAAAAAACCAAACGGAGACAAATTTCTCAGTGATTCTTTTTTGTAATATATTTGCCTAACGAACAAAATTTTAAAGATATAAAAATGTTATAAAAAATTTTACAAACTTTTAACGTTAACGTTTCGGAGGGTACTCTCCCCCCGTTTTCAAAACTAAATTAAAAAATAAATTATATTAATTTGTAATATATAAAGTAACGAGTGAAAGAAAATATATTTTTTTTGTATATGTCAACGATACTTGTTGTCAATGTAAGTATATATAATATATTTTATAATATAATTTATTTTTTAGTTTAGTTTTGAAAAAGGGGGGAGAGAGAAAGAGGAGAAGTTTGTAAATTTTTTTATAACATTTTTATATCTTTAAAATTTTGTTCGTTAGGCAAATTTATTACAAAAAAGAATTACTGGGAAATTTGTCTCCGTTTGGTTTTTTGTTTTTACCCAGTGATTCTTTCTTTAAATAAGAACAGGTATTTTTGATATTTTTTGAATTTTAGACAGTGGCGAAAAACCCAAATAAAGGAGAAAAAATATATGAACACGCCGAAATCATTCAGACATTACTTAGCATGATTAGATCCCGAGGAAAATCCAATTCTATGGTTTTGAAGATGAGACCATCGGATCATACTTTTTGGACCTTGGAGATATCGAAAAAAACTGCGCCGAAGTACCGTTTTCTCTCGATGGCCTGGTGGATTTCCTTTGCTAGTCTGGTTGCCTGAACTGAGAAATGTTTTGTTTGGAAACCGAACTGTTCATTGGGAATAATCCCCTTGTTCTGTGTGAAGTCATTGAGAGCTGCCAGGAAGATGAAGCTGATTGGTCTGAATTTGGACGGGCAACAGCAGCTTTTACCCTTTTTTATGGCTATTATGGTAATCATGTCTATAAAGGAGTGTTTCCACGAGCTTGGGAAGTGCTGCAGACGCAGAATGGAGTTCATTATGTTTGTGATTTCTGCGATCTGCTTGCTCAGGAGTTGTTGGATTTTCTTGATTGTGATACCGTCGTGGCCAGGGGCATACCATTGGCTTTTCTTGGGGCGATAGGAAGACAGGTAGCTGGGCGACAGCCCTGCTGACTTCCGCGTCTTTTCATATGTTTGCCGCGGGGAGATTTTAACAGGTAATTTGGGGTCTGAAAGGCTCCGCCCACTTGATCCTACTAATTATCAATATATAATAATTAACTGTATTATCAATTTTTTATATTATAATAATATTTATATAGTCTACTATATCAAGGCCTGAGCAATGCTGGTTTTTTATATCAAAATCTCCGACCTTGAACCGACCAAACTATTCTTGCACCATGGTCTCCTCTACAGAAACCTCTCCGTAAATGGCGTTTCTGTTTGTCTACCGTTTTTGCCGTTTTTGAAATATAAAAGTATGATGTGGGTAAATGCAAGTTATCGACCGATATTGTCAAATTATATTAACTAGATTCTACTAAAGGCAAATCAAAAAGAATCTGAACGAAAACATTTTAAAAGTCATAGGAATAAACAATATGTAAATTTTCATGCATACATAAGAGCAATTAATTTTAAAAAACCCTACAAACTGTCCGGACAACCCGATAGAAGCTAAAATTATTGATGGCTACCGTTGAAACACAAATAGAGCTTGGTCAATATCCTATTTTCAGTATATCGTTCGTTTTTTTTCGATTTTTCCAAGGTTATAATGCACTCTTACTCAGTAGCGGGGTAAAACCACCATTTTCTGTGGGCAAGATACATTTTGAGAGGCCCTGTAGCAGCACAAGAGGATGGATTGATTATATATAGAGAAAAAAAAAATTTGAACCTATCAAATTTTTATTCATATATACATGCAAATATCTTTACTTTAACTAAAATGATTAAGCAATAACTAACATTATTGAATTAAAGAAATAGAAATGTCCTGCTTTTAGCCCTACTGGACTCTTTAATAATTGGATTGTAATCCAGCTGTAAAGTGCTGTGTGCTTCAATAGAAAAAATTGCCAAAACTGAAAGTCTTTGCTGACTCATTGAACTTCTTAAATAATTTTTTATTAGTTTTAATTTTGAAAAGCTGATGCTGTAGCCTACTTCCTTTCAACGAAGGCTGAACTTACTTGTATTTTTAACAAAATTCGAATAACAATATGAATATTTGGATAAATTTCTTTTAAGTTATTTTTTGTTATGAATAGGAGCAGTTGTTTCACTTCTTTAATGAAGTTGTGTAAATTTGGGATCATTGTTTGTAATTCTTCATATAATGTGTAAGGTTTGGTTTGGTCACTGCTCTCAGCCACTCGCAGGACTGCGTGTAAATATTGACAGTTTTTTAATACATACTTTCTTGGAATATTTTTTAACTTACATAGATCATAGAGAATTTTTTTTTTTTTAAATGTTGATTTAAAGATATAACTCTTGAACCCATATTGCTCACTATAGAATCAATCATAATCGAACATCGTTTTCTTTTTGGCTATCCATTTATTTTTAATTATTTTGGCAGATCATAACTGCTTTTTTCAACAAATTGACGAGCGTCAAACAAGCATTGCTCGAAGCCAGTTTGTCGATATTCTTTGGTCCTTTTGATTGATTTGACTTGCACAGATTGTCATAATTTGCTCATGATATTAACACGTGATAATATCTCATACTATAAATGTAATGTTAATAAATTCCAACTAAAGTATTTCGTTCAAATCCGAATCACAATCACTGAGTGTGTCTGATTCTTCCGTATGGTTTTTTAAACTTTAATGCATTCCATGCTATCATCAAATTGCAATATGGCCTTCACAGCTTCGATTCTTCTTTTCCACCTTGTGTCCGATAAAGGCTTTATAGTAAGCTGGTAATTTCTCAGCGTATGCTGGATCTTGAAAATCACAAATACATTTTCTGAATAAACCCAAAACATGTTTTTGCTGTCGCAAAAGAATTAACTGCGTCTACCAACAGTAGATTCCAACTATGATATCCGCAAGCTGTGAAAAATTTCCTGGGGTTAATATTTAATATTCGCCTACCATATTTCCACCATTGTCCATTCTTGGCCTCGACTGTTTTGAATATCTAATCCATTTTCTTTCTAGCTCTTCCAGTATTGCATTAGATAGATATTCTTCAGTCGTCTCAGTGACATCTAGAAATCCGATAAAGTTTTCTTCTATTGTTCCAGTTGATGTATTATAAAATCTTAAGACAACTGATAATTGTTCAACTTGACTATAGTCTCTAGTGCAGTCGAGCAAAGTAAAATATTTTGCCTCTTCTACCCTACGAATTATATCATCGGTAATTGATTTGACATCAATGTGTTCAATTCATTTTGAATATCATGGTTTAGATAATGGTCTGCAAGTTCTTTGCCATTATATACCAATCACATTTATATATGAACTTAATTACCCGTAATTTGGCAATACTGGCTTCTAATCCCAATAGCCACTCTGACCGTAAGTTAACGTCAATCTGCGGCCGGAATCTGAAGCGAACTTGATAGAAAAAATTGGAGAGCAAGAAGTTGCGTTTAAGTTGGCATCAGGTTGTTTAGTAACTTTAGTTCAAATTGACTTCAAAAATTGCTTGTCAGTTATTGACGTTAAATTGATCGAATGTTTTGTTTCAAATTATCTGCAAGTCTTGCTGTCAAGTTGCTTCTAATCTACGGCCGTAGTTTCACATCAACTTGCACGCTAACAGTTACCCAGCGAGGAGTTGCCAAACATTTGGCGTCAAGTTGACCGAAAAATCACTTCACTCCAACTAGTTGCTGAGCAAGTGTGGCTATTAGGTAGACTAGATTGTTAAAAAACGTATGTGGTAGGTTAGTAGAGCCAGACTTGCTAACCGGTGGTATTTATCATTTTATGACGAGTAAAATCTTTTCCTGAGTTAAAAAAAGCTGCAAATACTTTCGAGGCGCGAGGCCCTCGGATCGTTAAGTGGTAGGCGGTGGCCCACCTCGCTTAGCCTTACGCCTCTGCTCTTACTATTCAAACTTGTTCAAATAAATCATAATTTTCTTTTTTTAAATACGCTTTATGGTATACTATTAGCTAGACAACTTGCTAAGTATTTGCACCATAAATTCTTATCAAAAAAATCATCCTTGACATTAACGAGTATCATAACAAGAAGATGCTTTTTATCCAACGTATATAATTTTTGTAAATAAATATATGTAAAACATAGGAAACAATTATTGCCTTTTTATATTTTTGAATATAAATTTTATTTGAACGATTGAATTCTAGTTGTGTAGTTAGTATATAGCGAATATTTAAGTTACATGTTGTAGTACTTACCTAATATTCTTTAAAATCATGTTATATTACTATTAAAAATCAAAAAAACAAAAAACTTTTTGTTAGTTTAACTGACAATGATTAATATATTTTTATATAATCCAGTATAGCATATTTATAACTAAATTATATTAATTCTTAGTTGGTTTAAAACATTTCATATAAACTATAAACAAAATTTTAGCTAAATATATATCAAAAAATAAAATAATTTTATTACTGTCCTGTACTTTCTCTGACCAGCATACTCTAATACGATTATTCCTTGACAGATTTCTGTAGAATGTGTGTCAGTTTTTCAAATAAAAGTGCCATAAGGGTGATCTCACCACTGTACACCGTTATATGGCATGAATCTTCGCGCTTACAAGAAAGCGCTCTGACATTTGACGGACGTTTTTTATTTTATTGTTCGGTATCGGTGCTTGTGTGAAAAAGTGATAAGACACAAAAAATACCGTATTCCAATAAAACATACCTTGACTGCTGTCACTGCTATTTTTCAAATATATTCTGTTTATTTCAGTCAGACTTCTAGCACTTTGATTTTCTTTTTAAAATAATAAATAATAAAAAGTTTAAAATGACAATAATAATAATAATAATAATAAAGAATATTTTAACAACTGTGCTTTACAATGTTATTATATAATATATAGGAACACATACTAGGGTAGGCTGAAAACTCAGATACTTTTTAAATGAAATACTGTTTTGTGATCAAAACCAATTTATTTTTCTACGTAGTATCCGTTCTTCATATGTGGAAAGAAAAGAAAGCCCAATAATTATTTAAAAAAGGAAGCTAAAGAAAGCTTTAAAGCTACATTGATGCTTTAAATTCACGAAGAGTTCATAAATAACAGTTCTCATTTGGTGAAATAAATATTCTGTTTCACCGCTACAATACACCTGCCTATTATCTGCCTATTTATAATCTGCCGTTGCAGCAACGAAATTATTCAGTGTGCGGTACGAATTGATGCATCTACCATATTCCTCAGATCTGCCCCTTTCCGATTTTTTTTTCTTTCCAACCATGAAGCAATGTCCAGCCGGAAAAAAACTCACATGTAATGAAGGGATCATCACCGAAACAAGTCACTGTTTCGATCAGAGATTTTCGAGGACTGTTGTCAGAGTTGAATATTTGGTACTTTTTGGAATACATAAAATGTTAAAAAAATCGTTGAGCAAAGTGTATCGAGCTAAGAGGAGATTAGGTTGAAAAATAAATCGATTTTGAATCAAATAGACATTTTAAAAAAATCTGATTGTTTGCTCTACCCTCGTATTACTTAATACATTAAATTGGGCAAATATTTATAATTTTCTGTGTGGATTTAAAGAGTTTTTTTATAAGTTTTTATAAATTATTCTAAAAATGCATCTATTACTGACTGTTATTGATAGTTCTGTAGTATCTGAAATTACAACCCAGAATATCAACTAGTGTCAGATGTTATACCTCTGGAACACAAATTATATTAGTGTTTTCTACTACAATGTTCTAAAAAAGCATTACAACATTTTAAGGAATGGCTACATTCCTTTGGCATAGATAGTTCTTTGTGGCAGCTTTGATATAAATCACTGAAAGAAATATTCCTAGTATATTATGATCATAACATTAAATAATTAGCGAGACTTTTATAGAAGGTAACTGAAAATATAATAAAGAATGTATATTAAGTATTTTAGAGAAGGTAACAGAAACAAAATCAAATACACCCACGTTAATATATCCATCTATAGAACGATTACAAAATTTCAAATGTGTCTTCTTCAGGAACAATACTTTCTTAGATTGGCCTCTTTCTGAGTCGTAATTGTATTTATTCAATTTTACTTATTGTAACTCTTTTTTTTTATCATTCTTTATATTTTGTTTGACTTCATCGATTTAATCATGAATAAATGTGTCATCACAAATATGCATTATGTAAAATTTCGTATACAGTCAAAACATATTAAATATGTCAACTGCAAACACTTTCAAAATATTTTTGTTTATTGCTTTTTAACATATTTTAAATTACGATTTGTTATTCTTGTACTTATAGATTGTCTATAAGTATCAGCATTCCTAAATTGCCTGCATTAATCAATATTCACTAACATTATCGAACACTGGATTAATTATAGTATATTATCTTACTAATATATTTAATATTTTAGGCCAAAAATATTTATCTCTTGTAGCAATACTAAGGAATTTTAGATTCAAAATAAACGTAATCGCCTTTCAATATATGCTGCATATAGATAAACATAAACTCGACATTTATAATGTCTATTACAATTATTATATTCTTCTTATATACAGCTATTATTCACTTGTCAACATCATGATTGATTTGTTGCGATATAAAGTTGCGTATCATATCGCCTTACTGATTTTTACAAAATGCTTCGTCTTTTCCTTGGTTCTATTTTGAACCTGAATATAGACTTATTATTTACTAAGGTTGTCGAAAGTTTTTATTAATTAATCATTCTAATTTTCCGAGAATTTTCAATGGCGTATTCAAACTGCGACTTTTAAAATGGCACCGGGGTGGTTTAAATTAAATGGAGAACGATACGCATCACTGGCGGCAGTTATGTTCGAAATTAAATTGATGATATGTCTTTGAGTCTGTCAAATGTTAATGGAGACATAAAAATGGGGATAAAAACCATATACTCCATTCAGTGATGTCAGCGTTGACACTTTCTTATATTACTTCTTATTTGGTAAAGGGCGGAAAACCAATGCCAAATAAAATATTTTTTTAATTTATATAACTTAGGGAAACACAGTTTTTAAAATCACTAATTTGGATTTAGTTTAATTCTCATATTTCCATATTTATTTTCTAAAAAGAGCAAAATCATTTATACATTACTTTAGGAGCCAACTTTTGAACTCCACAGTAATATTAAAACACTACTTCTAAACTAAACCTATGAAAATTCATACAGTTTATTTATTATCAATTTAAAAAAAAGGTAATAAATTAAGTTAACTAAATTTAATTAAATGTAATAAATGAAATTAATTTGAGAATAAAAGTTTTATTGATATTTCCGGCTCTACTGGACAGATTAACTGAATTTTTAATTTTCCAATGACTTTCCAGGACTAATTAATTTATCAAAGGGCTTTGTAGTTTTAAAAATCAAGAATCCAGTTCAAAGTGAAAGTTTGACAACGATTATTTAAAAACTGATTCTGGGAACTGAAACAAGGAGATTCGTATTTAACCATCACATGTCGCAGAAATTAAACAAACTGAATTTTGGATTGAAAAATGAAAGGAGTAAATCCGATTGTTTGTGTCCCGTTTGTTGGGAACGTGCAGGCATTTCGCCCAGGTAACACTTGGTATTCTCAGTCTTGACAGACAAACATTGAGAATGCCAAGTGTGGCTTTGGCGAGATTTCTGCACGTTCCCAACAAACGAACACAAACAATCGGATGTACTCCCGGACTAATAGTCTAATGTATTCTTCCATCCGCGAAACACTACGAACTGATATATATATATATATATATATATATATATATATATATATATATATATATATATATATATATATATATATATATATATATATTATGTGCGCATAGACCCTGTTGTATCACGCAAAACATTCTGACTCATTTTCGAGTGTCCTTTCTGATCGTCCACATTTTTATCATCCCTTCTCCGTGGACTCTCGTTCTCTCCTCCGTCCAACTTGTCCCCGATCTCTTCGAAACTTCGGTATCTGATGCAACGTTCCACATGTATTTTGTTTCTGTACGTTCTTCTATTCTCAATATTTGTCAGGCCCATTTATGCCTTTTCCAAATCAGCTTTGACTTGTGCGATCCAGGGCACTATTGACTTGACATTTTATTTGTATGTAAGAATTCTGTTTGTGAGTTTCGTCGGTGGGAGTCTACTGGTATGTCCATAGAATTTCAAGCTTCTTTTTCTTATGTCCGCCACTACGTTGGACATTCCCTTTGTTGTCTTTTCGTTCCATTTCCATCTAGCATATTTCCATTAATCTGGTAATTTTTCTGTTTGCCAGATGTTCGTGATAATTTGCATGAGTTCCTGCAGTGAATTTGGTTCGAGGTTTTTCAATAGTTCTACTGTTATTGTTTAGTTTGCGTATGTGCCTGTGGAATTCTTCCTGTATTGGTGGTGGTGATTCTGAGTGAGTATAAATACAAATTTCTTTGGGGAATCTTGTGTCGCCTTCGAGGCAATGGGAGATCAGAGATATAGTTTGCCACAATTCTCCTGATTGATTAGCGCTAATCTCCCATTCCGCTTTCTGAAGCAAATATTTTGTGGTATGTATCCACTGATTTCTCTTACGAAAGTCCTATAAAAGTCTCTCGTGTTATAATTTCGGAAATTCTCCTCTATAGTTGTTCCTTGTATTTGTATGTATTTCTTCTTAGTTTGCTTGATAACTTTTGCGGTCTATTTTCTAGTCTCGTCAAAAAGCTCTTTGCACATTAGAGTCGCTGCAATCCACTTTCGCATTCCTAGTCCCACCAAGGGTGTTTTGTGACCTTTTTCAATGGGATCAGTTCCTGTACTTTTTGTGTATTTTTTTGTGGAATTTTTCCCATATATCTGCCTATTCCTTTTCCTATTCCTTTGTTATGTTTTCTTGTCGAATTTTTGTAGATGTGCTTTCTCCGGATAAATTTTCGTGGGGTGAACTTGACTTTGATTCATGTTAGGTAGTGGTCTGAGTCAATATTCGCGTCCCTGCGGACTTGGACATCTTTGATCCCTCTTTGTTGTGAATATGAGATCGCAACGTGGTCTATCTGGAATTCTCCCATCTGTTGTATGGGTGATCTCCATGTCTTCAGTTTTCCGGGAGATTTTCTTAGGGATGTTGACATGGTCTTCAGGTTATTCTGTTGGCATAGTTCGATGAGTCTCGTGCCGTTCTTGTTGGTAAATTTCTGACTGGAGAATTTGCCTACGGTTTTCTGATAGATTTTTTTTCTACCGATCTGTGCTCTGACTGTGAAAATTGCCCAGTAAAATTTTGATGTCATCCTTTGGGACTTTTGCCATTACCTTCTCTGGTGTTGGCCAAAATTTCTCTGTAGATTTGAGGTCTTTTTTGTTGTCCCTATTTGTGGGGGCATGTACGTTGTTTATGGTGTATTTTTTATTGGCGCACTGTATGCACATTGTCATTAGTCTATTGTTTATGGAGGTGATTTCCTAAATAGAATTAACTATTCCTTTGTGTACCACAAAGGCCATGTCCGGAGCGCCCCTGGCAACTCATTTGTCTGTCCTGCTTTTGAATATGCGATAGTTCCCGTAGTCCACCGTGTCGTCATCCGTGATGCGTGTTCTTGTAGAGCAAGTTCTTGTAGAGCAAGCACAAGTATCTTTTGCATGTCAAGTTCTGAAGATAGGTTGTGAAGTTTTCCTGGTTGGAGCAGCCTGTTGATGTTGAAGGTGCCAATGTATGTAGGTGATTTGTGTGGAAATTTGCCTGAAAGCTCAGACTTTTTTTGGGATCGTGAAAGTCCAGGTTCCGCAGAATCCGAGTACCCGGTTGTCGTCTGTCGACGGGTGGATTGGTTACCACCTGGGGTATCATTGTTATTACTTGCATGAGTCATGGTTGCTTGTAGACTTATAGGTCCAGTGTTTTCACTAGGAGTTTATAACCGGGGATTGTTAGTTCCTGGAGCATGGCGTAGAGCCGCACCCTCTGGGTGAACAGACACCTACCAGATTGCCGTCGGTTGCCACTGCAGACGCGACCTGAGTTTTTTTTACCAGAGCCCTGTTAACGGTCTGTTCCCGAAATAAACATTCGGGTTCAGCCGTTGTCCGCTTCCTGTGACGTGGATTTTAACTTTATATATTCTAAAAATTCTTGCTAGCTCTGGTGGTGTTCTTGACATGAGTACCAAGTCATCTGTGTATGCTAATATTTAACTTTTGCTGTTGTAAATTATTTCTTCTGCTCTTATTTCGCTTTCTCGGAGTATTACTTCTAAAACAGCATTAAAAAATACTGTAGACAGGGGATCCCCTTGCATAAATCCTTTTCTTTCTTCGAATTTTTCTAAAAATAAGCACCCCTCCACGCCACTCTGTTTTTTAATTCCTATTTTCTGTTTTTCATAGTATTATCTTTGTCATTAGAGTGATATTCTTCGGAACTTGGAGGATGTTCAATACTTGGTACAGCTTCATCCTTATGACTTGTCATAAGCTTGTTTGAAGTCGATGAATAATATCTTAAGAACAATAACTTTGTGTTAAGCTTCTGTTCATACACATTGTGTCGGATCATTTTTAAAATGAAGATCAGATCAGTAGTAGATCTGCCCTTTTTAAACCCTCCTTGGTATTTTTTTCCTACTTGCCGTTTAAATCTATTTCATGTTTGCTTCTTATAGCTCTTGCAAAAACCTTATAGGCTACATGGAGTAGTGTGATTTTTCTATAATTGGAGCATTCTGTTTTATCTCTTTTCTTGTATATGGGACAAATTATCGCCTCTTTCCAACTGTTTGCCATTTTTTCTTCCCATCCCATTCTTTCCCATATCCGTTTTATCAGTCCATATAATTTTGCAAATAATGTTTCTTCTCTGTGTTTAATTATCTCCACTATTAAGCCTTTGAATCTTGAGCTTTTCTTGATTTTCAGGTTCTTAATTTATTGATTTTATTTTTTCCTCGGAAGGGACTTCCACCACCCTATCCATCATATTCTCGTCCTGACCCTCCTCCAGTTCGTCTTCTTCGTTTTCCGCCATTTCACCCTTTAACAGATCTTCAAAATGTTTTCTCCATCTGCATAGTTTTCCTTCGATATCTCCTACTAAGTATCCATCCTTGCTTTTGGCGTACTTTGTTTAATTTGTACATGTTTTTTTTCTTATTTTTGGCATCCTAATAGAAGTTTCTTATTTTATTATTCTCTTATCTTTCTTGAATTTGCTGTAATTATTTATTCGTTGTTCTCGTTTCTTGTCTCTACATACCCTTTTTACAACTTTTCTTGCTGCTTAATATTGTCTTTGGTGACATCGTTTGAATCCTGCAGCATCTTTTGCCTTGCCAGTGTTTTTATCTCAATTGCTTTCTTGCAGTCTTCAACAAACCAATATTTCCCCAGACTTTTCGCATCCATTCCTATATATTCACTTCCTCACTTCCTATTTCTAAGTCTTCCCATTCCCTCTCAGTACCAATTATCTTGGTCTGCTTAATATATTTTTGTCTTGTTCCTGTCTTTGTCTTCTTCAATTTGCCGGACCCTAGAGTTATTTTTTAATTTTCTTACATCAACTTTTGTAATTCCTGTAGTCGTTGACTTTTTGTTGGCACCTCTTCCTTAACTTTCGCTATTGCCAAAAAGTGATTAGAACCCGCATAAGCTGCTCCATAGCACCTGATATCTTTTACTAGCCTCGCATGCTTTCTTTCTATTATTACATGGTAAATTTGTTTTTTTTTTCTTTCTGTCGGATGCTACTCGTATTTCTTTATGTATTGTCTTATAATCAAAACTTCTGCTCATTATTCTTATATCATTCTCCTGTGCGAAACTGATCTCCGCACTTCCTTTTTTATTACTCTGCATGTGTCTGCTCTTACCACTTCTTATTCTGATGCATGTCATCGTTTCCTACATTAGTATATAAATCTCTTAATTTTTCATTTACGTCGTATTTTGGGCTGCTATTGGATATTAACTTACCTACCATAATTTTTTTCTTTAACATCATAGCTCTTTTCTTCTGAGAGGACATCTACGTTTAGTAAGCTTAATTGTTAAAACTTACCTCCAAAAATATGAGCATGATATGTAATTTCAAATCATTTTATTTCATCTAGCACTGACCGAACCGAAGCTTAGATATTTTGTGTTCTCATCTGACTTATGTATGTTTTATAGACCCTCCCCACAATCACATATATAAAAATTACTCACATATATAAAAATTACTCACATATATAAAATTTAATCTGCCTACTTACTACCCATAAAATGAAGAATATGTCTTATGTTTTCCAGAACATCAAAAGATCAAAAGGCTGGACCAAACATTGCCTAATTATTTATTCAGTAGTTTCAGATTCGCAAAAAAGACCCTATTACCAATTCTAAAATTTACCACATTTGTATTATTACATTGGGATATGTTTTGTGAAACACCATGAAAGGGCGAAGAGCTAATCAAATTGGATTACACTGGTCACGTACTCTACAATTGGAGTACGGAGAATGGACAATATGGTGAAATTTGATTCCTCATCAATGAAAAGCTGAAGGACAGCGGAGTAAAATTTGAAAATGTATCTTACTGACTCGACCAATGCGCCATTCAGCTGAATAAAAGTTAAAACTTCAAATCGTCAAAGCTTATACATCAACTTTAAGCTATAGGGAATTTTATGGTGATGTAGCTCAATTTTTAGACAAGAATAAGTGTAGGTACAAAATTGTGATGGGTGACTTTAATGCCAGAATCGGAAGAACAAGAACTGGTAAAAATGCAACTGACCCATATGGAAGTGTTGAGCGAAACAATAAAGATGATAGATAAAACAATATTTTCCAATTGTACTGTTATTTTTATGTTACAAGCGACCACCAAATGGAACTAGCGAGAGATAAGATAAACTGTCACAGAAAGCGGTCAAATAATGAATCAAAGTAGGGCAAAGTGGATTCTGGAAAACTGCTGGAGAGCCACAGTGATTTTGAGGTTGACTATCGAACCGGTTTGCTGTGTTACAAGGCCCGGAGCAGATATAAATAACATATCAATATGAAGAAATAATCAGCAGTATGCTTGAAACAGGTCCTTCAATAAAAACCGAAGAAAAATGTATCGTAATGTATATAAAATCGTAAATCGTAATGTATATAAAAATGTATAGAGTCTAGTACGCTGAGCTTTGCAAAATCATAAGAAAACGTAGTTGAAAGGAGACGCGTCGGTTCAACACGCAGACAATGAAAAAAACTTTCGAAGAAAACAAGTTAATTAACAAAGCCTAACAAATCCCTATAAAGAAAATGACACACATTTTTGCCTTAATGCATAAGATGGCATAGTGTGCAGAGTACGTACGGGGATATTAGAAGATCAAAGTCAGTCAAAGACGGCAATACCTATGAAAGAACGAATGCCAGATATCCTAGTGGATGAAGTGACAAAAGCTATAGAATCGATAAAAAGTGCCAACATTTCCGGAAGGGACAGTAAAATTGTTGAAATGCTGAAAGCTTGAGTTCGGACTTTACATAGAACACTAGCAAAATTACAGTCAAAATGCCTCAAAGAACGAAAGTTGGGTACTAACTTACATAAAAATACAGAAGTGATTATTTTACATAAAAGAGGACTACAGGAAGATTTAAAGAACTACCGTCCAATAAGCCTCTTATTAATAATGTACAAAGTTTTCCTTAAGACAATATCTAATAGAATATTAAGAAAACTGAATGATACACGACCAAGGGAGTAAGCAGAATTCAGAAGTGGATTCACATTTTTCTAGTTGTAAACCTTGGTGGCTGGGAAGGCGGTCTAAGGGTTGAGGCCTCGGTGCAAAACAACTAGATTCTCTTGATAATGGCAAAGTGGAAGCCGAAACGTCGTAAACGTACTGAAATCTGAAACGCGGTTCTACGGCCGATTCTATAGCCATAAAATATGTAACCATTTTTTCCACTTAAGATTATATTTATGGATATATTTACTATTACAAAGAATGTTAAATATATGAAAAACATATTCTAAAAAATTAAAGTATAGAACACCAAAATTTATCAAAACTAAAAGATTCTCATAAGAGAAATTTTACCTCGATATATTACTTCAACAAATATTGGTGGGGAGTGAAATCAAAAATTTAAATTCAATCTGAATCAAGCGCTAAAATTAAAAAAAAAACTTGAAGTGAAAGCTCTTTTATATTGTACATTTTAAGTCATAGCCGACTAGATCCCAATTCGCTAATCTGTAGACTGCGATAATGTGTAGACGAAAACCTCTGCGAAAGGTACACAGACCGAGACTTACGAGTTTAACCGATCATTTAAAATATCACTGTTTTACCAATGCGACGGTCTCCCATACCGTGGGCGATCATTGGAAGTTTAATAAGGCTTAAGTTACTAATATTTGTATATTGTCATACCCAAGTGCATGTTGGGTAACACAAAATTTCAGTTTGTATGTAATAAAATTATGTTACATTAATGATGTAATATTGGATATCATTTTGTATTTGATAAAGAAAGATTACTATCTACTTTGACTTGACGAAAAACTGCATTAGCAAGATTATTACTAAGAAAGTCGAAAAATGTATTACTCTGTCTTTACCAATATTAATTATTCAATTTTTCGGTCAATAAACACAATTAAATTAAAATGAAATTTTTGCGGAAATAATTACCACCGGGCGAGCTGCCCCACATCAGTACTTGCTTACAAAATAAAACTTTCTATATTTTCAAGGATTCTAATATATGGTATTTTTAAACAGCCAAATTGTTTTGCTAAATGCTTAACTATTTTGGTGAAGTTGGAAATGCTTTCAATTTCAAGAATAAATTGTAATATTATTAAGGTATTTGTACACAACCTCATTGATCATTCAGCTTTGGAAGGTTCCGAGAATGTTTTAAGCCAAATTATGAATTAATATGAAGCTCCATTAGTCATTGTGGAAGGCGTAAATTGTATTGAAGATAGTTTAAGGTGAGTCTGCTCGTCACCAGCTTTTAAATCTAATTTAAAAATATGATTAATTAATTCTTCTAGTTGTCAAAGGTGTGTGTCAAAGGTATATTGGGTAAACTAAAAGATCCATATTAACAAGATCTAAATAACATATTGGACATATTAGACATGTGAGAAAGAAGAAATTTTGTGTTGTCTAACATGCACTTAGGCATTACCATGATACAAATATTAGTAGCTTAAGACTTGTTAACCTTTCAGTGGTCGCGCACAGTGTGGAAGACCGGCGCATCGGTAAAACAGTGATATTTTAAATGATCGGGTAAACTCGTGACTCTCCATCTGTGTACCTCTTGCAGAGGTTCTCGTCTGTACATTGCCACAGTTGCTTTTTATCTGAGCGTTATTATATGTGTTACAGATGCAAACACGGCGTCTCAAACTATAGATATGGAGTACGAGAAAGAGCAAGAAATGTTATTGAGACTGTTAGAAGAAATACCTAGTGGAGATGATTATGATGACGAGGAGGAATCAGCAACAAAGAATGAAATATAGCCACATAGAACAAAATTTTTATGAAAAGGAAGATGGAGAAATAAATTAAACTGGACCATTTTTTATCTGAAGGGAACAAAATGGAGCAAACATTGTTCTGCCAAAAATGTAAGAAATAGGAAAGAAAGAATGAAGAATGAAAGAATGTAAGAAAAAGAATGAAAGAATGTAAGAAATAGGAATTTCTGTTGAAATTGAAAAAAACTTGTGAGAATGCTTTTTGATAACGAAATTATAAACAGCATCGTGAATTTTACTAACATTAAAATAGAAGTAGAAGCAGAGAACTTCAGTCGCAGTAGGGTCATATATCCAACACATATGGAAGAGACAAGAGCACTTATTGCTCTATATTGCCGGGGTGAGAAAGTCTAACCATCTAAATATTGAAGATCTATGGAAGGCAGACGGATTTGGAATTGAAGTATTTCGTCTCACAATGAATCTCAGAAGGTTTCACACACTACTACGCTTTATCCGATTTGATGATATTAAAACGCGCAAAGAAAGACTTGCTTTACATAAGTTAGCCCACATAAGGAATCTTTTCAACCATTTTAATCAATGATCAATTTGAAACAATGTTATAGCCATTCTAACTACGCCACAGTTGATGAAAAGTTGGAAGCTTTCACAGGTAGATGTGGGTTTAGGCAATCAAACCAAATAGGTATGGTATTAAAATATTTGCAATATCTGATGTGAAAATGTTTTACACTAGTCAAATGGAAGTTTATATAGGATAGCAAAAAAATGACCCATATAAGTTAGAAACAAGTGCGAAGGCAGTGATATTTTTGTAACAAACCGGAAAGTAATCCCTGACAATTGTTTTTCTAGTATTCCTCTTGCCTATTCTCTTAGGGATAATAGACTCACATTCATAGGAACAATGAGAAAAAATAAGCGGGAAATTCCTGATATGTTTACATAGAGTTCAACGTTCAGTAGGATCAAGTATGTTCGGGTTTAGTTCAAAGAAAAATAAGAATATACCGTTATTTCCTACAATGCACAGAGGGGATGATATAAATAGTATAACTGGGAAACCTGAAATAATTCACAGATATAATGAAACAAAGAGAGGAGGCACTAGCTATGTGTCTAGAGCACATAATCAGTGTATGTTTTAAATGCTACGCAAATGCTCACTAATATTTTTACTTTACTTTATGACCTGCATGCTATGTTTGAGAATTATACAAAAATGGGTTACTTTATGTACAGGGAATATTTATTTTTTTTTATTTATGTTTTATGGGCGTTTTTTATTTTTGTTATTCAAATATATACACAACATGAACCATATTTTGTTTATTTTTGTCTATGTGAAAATTAGTTTTTTTTTAAATAAATATTTTGAAAATACTTCAGATATAGTAATTCTATATATAATTTTGAGTTGTTCTGAAAATTATACCCAATTTTTAATCTTTGTATTTGTATACGTATTTTTTTTCTTTAAATTGAAGGGTTAAAAGTGTAAATAATAATGAAGCATTGCATGCATATTGAAAGCATTCATATGATGCATATACTGGCAAAATGTAAAAAAAAAATATAAACCGAGATAAAGGACCTATTCTATTTAAACAACTTTTTGAATCATTAATCATTAATCAGATTTCAATCAAAGCGCATGATTTTTACACCATTTATAAGGTACGATATATAGTTTGGTTTTAGAATTAGATTGAATCATTTACTGATGATGCTAACATGGTCAGGAAAATGCACATCGTGCAGTTAAAAAAAAGTTATTTAAAGTTTAGTGGAAAATCTCCTCGAGATTAGTCTTCCTAATTACATAAACATTAAGAGTGTCAGGTATTTTTAGCAAAGTTGATTTACAATTTGGTGTTATTTATTTAATTAAACTAAAATCATTAGATTACATTTCTCCAAACATTATTGTTATCTATTAGACACAGATCACTCAGATGAAATTGACATAATGGAAGGTCTTTCTAAACTTTTTAACTTAACAATCTGGCAAAAACAATTAATACCTCTATATGCAAAAAAAAAAAATTCTGAAATACAAGGATAAGTTTTTGTTTTCAGATTAGCTTTGTTTGTTTATCCTATCTAATCCAATAGAATAAAGTTTTCCTTACTGAAAAATAATACAACATAGTTAATAATATATAATAAAATTGAATTATATTTGAACGGGAGGTAACATTTCAGGTGATTCGGCGTCACGAAGATGGAAATACCTCGTTATACGTTGCGGTTAGTACTAGGATGAGTGGCCAACTGAGAATAGACTATGCTTGTGCACCGTATTTCAATAGATAATACTATAAAATACGGCAAGGATTAAGTCAGTTTGAAACTGGTAAATCCAAATGTCTCTCCCTCTACGTTGGTCACTTGGTTTTATTCGATTTAAAAATGAACTATCACAATGCAATGGACAAATCAATCAAACTGGAGGTAAATAGCCCCAAGGGGGCTGAATGGAAGTAATTGGTAGCCCATGACCGTGTGTCGAAACTCGCGTTAAGCTACAGGTCGAGTGACTAAATTGCCTATTACTGATATACATATGATCCTCTAAATTTTTCATTTAATAATCATAAAAGTTATTTTAACATACATACAAAAAATAATTTAATTAAGACAATAATAACTGTGAATGTACGTAAACTGAATAAAATAAATGAAACTCGTCACTTCTAGTCATTGAATTATTGATTGTCAATTCATTGAACATATTTCTGTATAATATACAGATGATATTTCCATGGCATACAATTGTAAGCTTAGTTATTAAGAGTGGAGAATGATCTTTATGGTGAAGTTAAAAATACGATTAGATACATTCAATAATTCACAATTATCACAATTAATACGATTGATAATCATTTTTTCTGTATCGATCAGTTATTTATGTCATTATTTGCCATGTTTATTCTAAATTTAATTAGCTTCCTCCATCTCTCCTGGTTCAATAATTACATTATTTCCCTATAATTATGGGTGATTGGTTTTCTGTTTCACTTGATACTCTTTTTAGATTGACGCTACAAGGATACAACGACATATATTTAGTTTTGATTGATTGCGCAGTTGGCTCTTGGTGAAACATAGTAACAATGATAATAATTAAAACACTTGGTATTTGTTTCACAATATATTCAAGATATTCTCTAACATGTTTCGGCCTCGCGACCATTCTCAAAGAGAGTTATGTATAAACTAAACTAAAGTTTCAAAGTGCTGTCTAATGGAAGTCGGTTTTTTCATCTCGTTAAATTTATTACACTATCAATAATTGGAGTATTTCCGAAGTCTAGCTGGGTGTTTGTTAGGTTTTTGCCGTCGTATATGGCTTTTTAATTTCGAAAATTTCCAGGTAATTTAACAGCCTGCTTTTATTGCAGCTATGTATTAATTTGGTATTATTAATGTTAAAAAAATGGTTCTGGTCTATACAATGTTCGGCAAAGCCCGTCTTTCTCTGATTGTGTAAAATTGAATATTTATGTTCTTTTAGCCAATCATTGAGCGATCGGCCCGTTTGGCCTATATAAATAGCGTCACACATATTACATTTAATTTCGTATACTCCAGATTTGTTACCAAATTTTGCTCTTTCTTTGTTATTGTTTAACATCGATGTAAGATTATTCTTATTAACAGAGATAATATTAATATTTTCGTTCTTTAACTGATTTGTGATTCTTGAACTTAATTTGTGAATATAGTTTATAGCATGCCAATTTTTAGAATCTTTTTCGGATGTTGCGGCATAAAAATGTTTGGTGTTGTTTTTCTTAATCTTGTTTTTTATCATTTTATCTATGATGTTTGGCTGATATCCATTATTCCTTGCGATATTTTTGATAATATTAAGTTCTTTTTCATAGCTGTCTTTTTTAAGTGGAATCGTTAGAAGTCTGTGGGTCATACTATGAACGTACGGGATGAACATACGAGATGAAAAAACCGACTTCTATTAGACAGCACTTTGAAACTTTAGTTTAGTTTATACATAACTCTCTTTGAGAATGGTCGCGAGGCCGAAACATGTTAGAGAATATCTTGAATATATTGTGAAACAAATACCAAGTGTTTTAATTATTATCATTGACATATATTTAGTAACATAAATCACAAATATGTCCATTCAGAAATATGTAAGATTTTCCCGAGTATAACAGCGCTTACATAATATGACAAAAGGGTATAGTATTTTAATAATTAGCACTAATAGTTGCAAATTAACTCTATTTTTTGTAATAGAGTAATAGATATTTTAAAAAATGTATATCGGCGGAATTTCTGTTATAAATATTAGTGGCTTTCATATATTTATTTATAATCTAAAACATCATAAAAATCTGTAGTCCTCTTTTACCCGTAGGTATTGAGGTAATACTTACGAAATATTTCTGTTCTCTGCGATTGTACTATTCACTGTTTTTCACCCCCGCTCAAGCTATTCTGCAGGATCTCCTCCACGCTCCTTTCTAGGTCATCCTTTTCAGTTCCTCTAAATTTTTCCTGCTTCCCATACCCTTTACACTAGTCTCGTTTCATTCATTCTCATCAAATGACCAGTTGGGGGAATAATGAAATGAGCCCGTTTCATTTTCCTTTCCTTTATTTTGTGTTTGAGTGGTGTTACTTTTAAGTTCTATATAGTTATTCTAAGTTCTGTCTACTGTGCCTACTCTCGAAACTCTACTCTAATATTTCATTTAAGTAGCCTGCGTTCGTTTTTAGTTATCTCTCGTACTATATCCAATTCTTTGCACCGTAGATTGGCATCGGCATTCAGATGGTTTTACATACATGGTCATTTTTTGGTTTCAATCGCAATTTCATTTCTGTTAAATAATTCAGTTGACTGCACTATAAAAGGTATTGCACTACTTATTCTATTTCCTATTTTTTCTTCTTATGTTCCCTCACATTTAAAATAACTCCCAAATATTCATGAAGACTTCAATTCGCAAGTTCAATTTTGTTTCCTTCCAGTACAATATTTGTTATCACCATGCCAAGTTTTCTTAGTCATTACATGACCATTTCTTACGCCAAGCAAATCAGCAGCTTCACATTAGCAAATGAACAAATAAATTTTCATTCTAACTATTTGAATATTTCTGTCTCAGACCGTATATATTTTTATTTTAATTCAGCATTTCTTGAGTATTTCATGCATGATGCATTTGAATAGAAGTGGTCTCTGCATCACTCCCTATTCTACACCATCATTATTATAAAATATTCTAGAGACTTAATTGTATGTTCTTACTAGATTGTTTCTTAGATAGCTACAATCTCTTTATATGCCATATCTTTATCCCGCAAGGTATATCATATACACCCGCACCATATCAAAAGCCTTGTTCTTATCTATAAAGCCCAGGTGTTTATATTTTTCATTAGTGAATTTCCAATTAATTGCTGTAATGTAAATATAAGGTCTTATACGCTACACATCTTTAAAAAACTGTGTATATCTACCAGTTTTAGTTCTATTATAATCCTTAATTCATTTTCTATTTTAATTTTGAATAATTTTAAGGCTAATTTTAAATTTTTATTCAATTTCATTCAAAATTTCAATAATGAGGTAAAAGTCCCAAGGTAAAAATAGTTCCATTTTTTTGTACGTTTTCTTTTGTATAATTTTTATACACAATTATGAAATCACTGACTTTTGTACGTAAAAGAGGTACTCTTAGTTCGCCTCAATACGATGCACCGTTACCAAGTAAATCCCTTTTAAAACTTTCCTTGGGTTCGGAAATATTTGCGAAAAACCGTCTTCAGGATACCACATTGGAGGAGCGTAGCTCCCTTAGAATGCATTATTCGACTAACATCTATATGATAAAGTACTATTATTTTTACCCGTAGAATACGCTGGTAAAGTTTGATACATACAATTTGGGACACCATTTACAGTGTGTCCAGGAAAAGTATTTACCACCCCCTTAAAATTTTTATTTCTGGACACATTTTTATAAATTTTCTTTTGTTGGATGGATCTCAAAAATGGCATTAAGAAAGTGTATCACATCTTTTTGCTTTCTTAGAGAAGAACTAACAGCGGATTCTTGACCAGCACCACCTTAAACCAAACTGTACCGATTTTCATGGTTCTAAATTACTAGATGTCCCAGATATTTGTGATATTCAGTGTGTCCAGGATATGGACTTAACACCCCCCTAAAATTTTTATTTCTGGACCGATTTTCGTACACTTTATTTTGTATCACTTGTTTTTTTTTTTGCTAATATCATGGCTAACTGCATCAAGTTTTATGGCTCCCATTTTTAAAATGTACTATTATTTTTTTTTAGAGAAAAACTAACAACGGATTCTTGACCAGCACCACCTTAAAAACAGATGTACCAATTTTTATGGTTCTAAATTACTGGGTGTTCTTTATATTATTTTATGTTAGTATTACAATAATAATTAAGAATTAAATTTTTTTTTTAATTATTACTGACTTACAAAAAATTTCTTTTAACAAAAAACTTCCTTTATTTACAGGTCGATCTAAATTGACATTATAAAACTTAAATACTAGACATTTCTATCATTTTACCATTTTCTATCAAGCACTTTTCAATACGTCGTCGGGTATTGTTCACTACTTTTCACAATTGTTGCTTGGTAATGCTACGGCAAGCCTGTCTAATACGATCACAAAAATCGTCTCGAGTTTAGAGCCTCGAAACATAAATCTTATTTTTAATTCTCCCCCAGAGAAAATAATCAAGAGGCGTGAGGTCCGGGGATCTCGGCGTCCAATTAATTACAGGATTGTTTCGCCCAATCCAACGATTTGGAAAATTATTATTTAACCAGTTTCTTGCGTTAATTGCTTGATATTAGTATAAATTGAACCGATATTTAAGAGGCCACGCATCAATTTCACCATCAAACTCTTTTTATAAAAATCTAAGAAATCTAGCTGAATTCGAATTTCCATAAAAAAAAATATGGTCCAATTATGTTATTTAAAATACCGCACCAAATGTTCACCTTGATAGAATATCCTCTCTTACATTGT